>PVJA010040671.1:0-18375 GCA_004027025.1 Myocastor coypus | reverse complement strand
GATTGTGAGGACAATATGCAATATGTCAACTTTCAAAGAAAAAAAGGGGGAAAAGAAAAAAAAAGTAATGTGGATTTAGAAAGGTTAATGTTTAGTTGTTTGATCAATCTTATATACCTATATGTATTAATCTAAACTGATCCAATGATGAAAATATGTAATATAACCATTGTTAAATTTAAACAATAAAAGAATTGAAGAAAAAAAATATTTATACATATTTATTTTCTCAAAAAAGCAAATCCTTGTGTTATAAGCAGTGTCAATATTTCACTAAAACAATTTAATAGCTTTATAATATTTTTGTCATGTGAATGCCATAGATTACATGATCATACTCCTAATTTTGATCATGTTTGTTGTCATCTGTGAAATGCCATTTGCCAACTTATGTTAAGTGATTTGAAATATAGCCTTGATCAATTCATCCTAAAAAAAAATAAAAATAAATAAATAAATAAATAATTCTTTATTGATGGCATAATAAAATGTTTTGCAGTCCACATAACTTACTGACTACAATAGAGTTTGAATTCTGCATGAAACACCAGCAAGACATGAAATGAACACTTTTATTGGGCTTCTAGTCCTTCATGAGGCCAAAATTATGATTTTTGTCTCTGACTTCTTGCCTGATTCAGAGAAAAATATTTTAATGTGGAAAAGTCACTTAATGATCAACTGTTTATATCTGTATCTAATTTTTAAAATGATTTAATTGACACATTGATTAGAATTCCAGAAAGACAGAGAATAAAAACAAAGCAGACACTAAAAGAAAAAATTATCAATTTTCACTGAGTTGTGTAATGGCAACAATATTTGGATACTATCTCTGGCTCTAAGTCTTTTGGGGAAAAGAAAAGATATAAATGCATATATTTAATAGTATTTTAAGACTTCTCACTCAAATGTTCCAAGAAACATTTGGGCAATTTTTAATTTCAAAAGAGGCAAACTTGCTTCCAAATACCAGAGACAGAACTGAATGTCTGTCATTTTCAGTTTCAATTGCTCTGTTCCTGGTGCATCTGACAAATTTTCAAATATGATGCTCCTACTTGCGTGATAGGACGTATAACACTCTTGGGAACTGAAGCTACAGATACGTTATTCTTATCTGCGTCAGTTTATCTGTCCTTTATAAAACATAGCTATACAAAAGATGGCCTCCCTTGAGGAAGCTTCTAATCCTATCTACAATCCATGCAAAACCCTAAAGTCAGAACATGTTATGAAAACACAAATTATAGAAAGAAGGCCAGCTGCTTGGAGCAGAATGAATCAGGGTGAATTAACAGATGCGACAGTTTCAGGTAAAAAAAAAATAGAGAGAGACAACCTTGAAGGTCATGAGAATAATGCTCGATTGAGTTTTATGAGTTGGGAGATCTTGGAAAGATTTTCGTGGGGAAAATAATCCAATCTACTTTAGTATATAAAAAAGACTACTGATTACATGAGAAGGGAAGGATATGATCTGGTGCAGTGACTGTAGAAGTGGAACCACAGAGAATAGCAGCTGAGAAAATCAAGGGTTGAAGTTTACCATTGCCTTAATTATTTTTATTATTTTCAGACAATACGTTTTCCGGTCTGTGTTTGGACCTCCTGCCTCAACCTCCTAAAGCGCTAGGATTACACATACATATCACCATGCCCATCTTAACCAATGGCTTTAGAATTAAAGATATTATCATTAACTTTAAGACAAGCAGCTTCATTAGAATGGTGGAAACAAAAACTTCTTGTAGATTGTGCTTTTTTAAAATGGAATGATTAAAAAAAATAAAAAAATAAAAAAAATGGAACGATTGTGAGGTTTTAGCATGATTCATACATTCTGCATAACATTTTTAAAATTAGGTGATAATGTGCTAAGGAATATGCCTGTCACTAGAATATTTGTCAGTGCAGCATTTGTTCTTTTCTTCATCGTTAGTTAGGAATCATAGACAAGCAAAAGAATAAAATTATCACCTAACCCTTAAATTCTTAAATAGTTTTACATATAGTACTTTCAGATTTGCTAATAGTTTTCCTGCTTGCTTCCTATGCATATAAGACTTGCATGAGCTGATGTGGTTATTTTCATTTCCTGGAACAGGATATAATACAATGTGAAGAATTAAACTAGAAAAGAACGTTCTCTAGGTGCATGAAACAAATTTAGAACAGAGTGGTTTGTAGCATACAACACAAGAACCTAATAATCCAGTTAGAAAGATGTATTTTAGTGACCATAGTATAACTCATTGAAGCACCTTCATTGAATTTATCTGAACGCTGCATGTGTGCAAGTGTGTGTGTGTGTGTGTGTGTGTGTGTGTGTGTGTGTGTGTGTGTATGGTCATATAATTTAATAAGTGCAGCTGTGTTTATTCAGCTATGAAAGATTCAACATATACATAGAGAACATAGAGAGCATGAGATGATTCATAGCTTCATTTTGCTGAAGAGCACATGTAGAAAGGTTCTACAACCAATGAAAGCCAAACTACACTAGCTTATGTTTTCATAAATACAAAGGGGTACTGGAATTAAATTTACATAGAAAGCATTGGTTTGAAATTTGAAACTGTAAATATAACCTATTAAAGGTATGCAGTCTATTTAGAAGCACTACTAAGAATAATCACTATTTAAAATATCAAAAGCATGTTTAAAAAATTGGAACGATATTTGCTAGAAAAAGAATTAATATTGAAAAGAAGAAATTGAATGATAAACTATTGTTCATTTTCAGATTGTATTTTATTTTAAAGACAATTTTAAAAAATAAAAAAACATATAATTTCAAAACAAGATGTAATAAATTAACAATGGTTGTTATGTTTCATAGTAAATACTCAAAGAAGTTCAGATTATCAGATCTAGGCATTCAAAATCGATTAAACAATTAAGCAGTAACTGTTATTTTCTTTTCTATTTAATTAGTAAGGGTCTCACTAAGCAGCTCAGACTCACAGTAATCCTCCTTTAACTGTTATTTTCAATAAAGCAATAGAAATTAATAGTGCAATTATCTTAGTGGTCTTGAAACGAGGAAAGAATATAAGGGGAAAATAAACTGTTACTTTCATATTGGGAGTGTTTCCTATAGGAGATGATAATCTTCATTTTTTGACAATAGAATGTGTCTTTTGACCCATGAACTTAGAGAAAGCATTCATTTTGAAAAGGAGGCTGGGCAAAAGTTTTGCTTCACTGAGAAATGGAGGGTGCAAAGGTGGAGCTGCATGAGAACGTTTTGTTTTCATGCACAGTATTTTAACACATGAGCAGCTAGGACAATATTGTTCTCCGACCTTCCCTTACTGTCTCTGTCCCACAGTGAAGACCGATAAATGTAGATTCTCCTAAGTGCTGTATAGCTGGCCAGGGTAAAAGACAATGAGCCAATACCTCTAAATGGGAGCTGGAATTATGAGCAACTGGAACTTTCATACATTTCAAATAGGTCCATAAAATGGTACAAGTGATAAAACAACTCTTTGGTTTATCATAAAGTTAAATGTATGCTTACCTTATTGCATATGCCCTATTTATTCTACTCTTAGCCATTCAAGATGTATGTCCACACACATTTTCTTGCAAAAGTCTTCATAGAAGTTTTATTTATATTTTTTAAAACTGGCAACAATATAAATGTGTACCAATAAAAATGAATAGACCAATTGCTATATGTTGAAAGAACATATTACTAATACTGCAATATGAACTACACATAAAATATGAACTACAGATGCATACGTAAATGGAAGGAATATTGTGTAGGTGAAATGAACCAGAATGAGGTAAAATAAAATACCGCATATTCTACAAATACATTTATATTAAATTAAAAAATGAATAGGAATCTATAATGATAGAAAACTTGCATAATAATTGTCTATTAGAGGTGGGGACTAATGAATAGGCAACAAGGAAAAAGTCTGGGATGATTAGGATTATGTATATGAGAGAATACATTTCTCCTCAATTTATGTAAGTGAAATTGTGTAAAATTTATGTATTTTATTCTGCACAAAATTTACACCAATGCAAATAGAAATGACAAAAATTAAATTTCCTTTACACACTCTCTAAGGCTCTGTGTCCCCTTAAACTCTCACTTTCCCTTTGATCTCATCCTCAGATCAGTCTCTCTTCTTACACTACTGCCTATACCGAGGAGGGTCCTGGTTGGTTCCTCGCAGGCATATCATTGCTTCATGACTTTATCCCACACATTCTCCTGCTAAGACTCCTCCTCCTCCTCCGGCCGTATGTGTAAGCAGCCCCCACACTTTCTTGCCGTCTTTGATCCTATGTTACCTTACTAGAGTCTAGACACTAAGCTAGAGCAAACACTTTTTCTAAAATACTAATACCTATCAACAAACACACACACAAACCTCATCATTCCTTATCCTTTCTCCCTGCCAAAGTACATATTAATTCCAGAGATTATACATTTATTTATTTTTATGTTTCCAACTTCTTAGAATGAGGAAGTCTACAGCCAACAACATGTGCTACACTGATATATCTGCTAATGCATAGGAGGACATCTACACATAGATGTCCATCAATATACCATTATTCAGTGACTGAATATTCATCAGTAGTTATATAAAAGCCCAAAGAAGATGCAAATATTAAATAAAAATATATTAAAGCTTGCACCTATATATTGCTGTGTAATAATCCTCCCCACAAAGTGCTGTGTGAAATAAAAGAACTTGCTCAGAAATATGCAATCTGGTTAAGGCTTGAGAGGAACCACCTGTGCCTCTGTGTTATACAGTCTTGGTTCCAACGACTGCTAGTGAGAGGAAGATGTGCTTTCAGACTGATTCATTTACATTTCACCATGGGGTTCAGCTAAGATGGGAGCATCATTTTTTCTTCATATCACCTCTCTACAGCTGAGTTTTCCATGTCATGACCTGAGTGCTAGATCCAAGTGGAAACAGCTCAAGGATTGAAAGTTGAAGCCTACATTCCACATTATCAAATCACATAAGCAGTTACAGAGCTCAGTAAAGCTATACCAGAGCAGGTACTTCCTGTTGTTTTCCCAAATACCAGGGAGGTCTGTGTTTGCCCTGTATCCCATTCACTACCTCCCACACTATTCAATGCCCTCAAAGAAACACCACAGTCTCCATCCGAATGCTGCCAAGTGCCACATGCCCTAGGTATCCTAGATTTTGTGGGCTAGAAAGTTGAATTTTGTGGAGGTTGGTGAGAAAGCCATGCTCAGAGCCACAGAGACATGGTTTAGAAGAGGGCATGGCATGGTGCACTCAGCTAAAATCTAATAAAATATAACTACAAAGCCATTGCTCCATTGAGGAGGGAAAGGACTGGAGCATAGGAAAGTCTTTTAAGAAATCAGAGAAAGACTAGGTACTGGCCCAAGTACATCGTACCCTTTATCTGTCCAACTCAGTTGAAAGTATCCAAATATAGATGTCATGGTTTGTGTCCAGTTGTCCTCCCAAAGCATCATGCAATCATGGGACAGGGACTTCTAAAGTTTAAGATTAACACATGATTCACTGGGATTATGGGTAATCCACTAGATTATAGATTTTAGTGCTGCTGGGATTATTTCTGCGAGTGCTATGCCCAACTTGGACCTAAATGCAATATAAGATAGAGACAGGGATTTCTGTCTCTCTCTGTCTCTGTCTCTGTCTCTCTCTGTCTCTCAGTCTCTCTGTCTCTGTCTCTGTTGCCATTGTTGCTGTTCCACTGCCATGAACTGGATGCTTTTTGCCCTATGCTACTCGGCATTGGAGCCTGCTGAATATGGACTGAAACTTCCAGTAACTGTTAGCTGAATCACCCTCTGCTTTCTTCATTTTGTGTGTCAGATATTTGTCCCTGCAATGAAGGAAGAGTAACTGAGACAAACTTTGATACCACAGGACTGGGATCATTGCTGTGGCTAAACCTGATCATGTGGATTACAGGATTTGGGGATGGCTTGTGAGAATGAATAGACAGGAAAGGTTTGGAGAGGCTGTCTACTTGTGAAGAGCAGGAAATGATTTGACTGGTCTCATTGGGAGATTCTAGTCAGAGCTTAGAGGACCAGAAGACTAATAGAAAGCCTGCCTATAAAGGGAAGACAGGAGAGGTTTTTCCTGGGAAGAAGGACTGCATTGTTTCTTGGACTCCAGATGATTTGTGCTATGGCTTGGCCAAGACTGTCTGAATTTTGTTCATTCCCAGAAACTGCCTGAGACTGAGTTTAAGCATGGTGTACTGATTAATCTTTCAAAAGATATTTCAAAGCAGCCAAATACTGGGGCAGTGGCATGGCTGCTATTGAGGGCTTTTAGCCAGATTTATGTTGGAAATCAGGAACAAAGAGCCAAGCAGAATGATTTAAAATACTGTGAGTTTGACTAGAAAGGCAGCATCAGGAATGCTGCGGAATGCAAAGATAGAGTTAAAATGATCTCCATGGCTAAGAAGAAACCAGAGAATGGAAAAGATGGCATGAGGGCATCACAAGAGGTGGCAGCTCTCCACTCTTTGCAGGTTCAAAACAGCAAAATTCAGGGGCTTTGCCTTGAGGAAAAAGGTTCTAAGCCCCATCAGGTACCAAAATGGTGCCAGCATGGAAAACTTGCTCCCTGGAACCAGGGTCAGAGTGTTCATCAATCCTGGCATTTGATCCCTACAGCTAAGAAAGAAGGAAGCATGGCCAATGATCGAGGTGGCAGCAGACCGTGGTGTCATCTATATGGCACTAGTTTTAGGCACATTCAAAATGTAGGAGTTGTGAGTTTAAGATGGTTTCCAACTAGATTTCAGAAGAAGGCATTGGAGTCCTGGCAGTATATCTCTGAGAGGGCTGTGTGTGAAGCAGAGAGTGAGAAGCTTGTTCCGTGGAAATCACAGAAGTTTGGAAAAGACAGGAACATGCATCATCTAAGTAAAACCACAAAGAGGAAGAAAAGCTGGCCTAAGGGAGAAGCCATGGAAGCTACCATCATGAGTACCAGAGGAGCAGAACCCTGTAAGGACTTTGGAGCTTTTAAATCAGTGCAGACTGCTTTCAGTGTTCCAATTGAAGCTATAGGATTTCATGTTTGTCCTGCTGAATTTTGCACTTGTGTTGGTCCCAGTGTTTTGTATTCCCTTGTTGTATGAAAATTTTGGAATGGTAATGTTTATCTCGTGCCTTTGAATGTTGGATGTGTTTAACTTTCTTTCATATATGGGCTCACTGTTAAGAGTTTGCCTTGGATTTTGGAGAAGACTTGGGACTTTGACTTTTCAGAAATCCTGAAATTATTGGGAACATCAGCAACTATTTGAGATGGATTAAAATGTTTTCTGGATAAAGGGATATGCATGAGAATTTGGGGGCCCAGGGTGGAATGATATGTTGTGTGTCTAGTTGTCCCTCCAAAGCCTTGTGCAGTCATGGGGCAAGGACTCCTAGAATTTGAGGCTAACTCATGATCCACTGGTATTATGGGTGATCCTTTGGGATTGTAGACCTTAGTACTGCTGTCATTGTGGGTGTGAGTCCTACACCAAACCAGGGGCAGAGGGCCTGAAAGTAATATAAGAGAATTTGAGAGACAAACTCTCTGTTGCCAATGTTGGACTGTGGCCATTATTACTGTCTTGCCACAATAACCTGGATGCTTTCTGACATATGCGACTCTGCTTTAGAGCCAGCCAAGTGTGGACTGAAACCTCCAGTAACTATGAGCTAAATGAACCTTTCCTTTCTTCCTTTTGGGAGTTGAGTATTTGTCTCAGGAACAAGAGTAGAGCAACAGAGACAGAATTATAGAACAAAGGCAAAAATATTCAGTGGAAAAAAAATATTCAGTGAGCTATGTTGACTGGAACACAACTAAAACTAAGAGACCCTGGCCACCATCAATAGAGAAGAAATGGGTTCAGAAACCCAAGCTTCTTTACTCACTGGCAGAAAAACATGACAAATTATAGGAGGGATCAAACTCAGTAAACTGCAAGACAGAGCTGTGGACTGAGAAGGGGAAGGAAAAATGGCACCTTGTGGATGCAGTGATGCCCCATGGAGAAGAGAGGTGAAAAAAGAACCAGACTCAGCAGTCCAACCAGACTGCTCCTTACAAGTCAAAGCTTTTTCATTTGTGACTACAGAGCAAAGAGCTCACTGGTCACATTCAGACTCCAGTACAATAAGACTGACTGAACACTTACACTTGGCATTTTTAAACTCTGTGTGTGGTTTCCTTGCTTCTTCCTTCCTTTTTTCCCTCCCTCCCTCCTTCCCTCCCTCCCTCCCTCCCTCCCTCCCTCCCTTCCTTCCTTCCTTCCTTCCTTCCTTCTTTCCCTCCTTACTTTCTTTCTTCCCTCCTTCCTTCCCGTATTCTTTCTTTCCTTTCCTCTTTCCATTCTTCATTCCTAATATTTTGTCTTTCCTTTTTATTGTTTCACCTTGCTCTGATAATTTTATACTATGTAGGTTAAAGGAAGCATATAAACACCAAAACATAAAAGATCATATTACTGGGAGGCATAGCCAACCAAACAAATCTTCAAATGCGTGACAGAACTTTTCCGCTCTAATTTATCTTTGACCTTAAATAGAAAAAAAAAATGCAAACACGAGAAAACAATTCAACAATATTCCTCTAAAATTATCAAATATCTGAAAGCTGATCACATTGAACTGATGGGAAGAATGACAAATTAAAATGTATGAAGAAATAAAAGAAGAAACAAAAACGTCACTAAGATATTCAGTGAGCTCAAGGTTAATATAGCTAAACAGGTAAACAAGTTAGTTGATAAAATTATAAGTGAGCTTAATGAGGACAAAAGTAAAAAAAGTAGATGAACTAATCAAGTTGATAGAAGATATGAGTGGCAGCTTTAGTAAATAATTAGACACTAGGGAAAGATACCACATGAAAAGCCATACTACTAAAAATTCTACTGAAGATAGAAGGAATGTAAAACACCAATGTAAGCAATGATTGCCAAAACCAGAAAATGAGTTTGACGTAAGAAATTATATATGTGGTATCATGCTTTGTGTCTAGTTGTGCGCCCAAAGCCTCATAAAGTCATGGTTCAGGGACTTCTAGATTTTGAGATTAACTCATGTTTCACTAGCATTATGGGTTTTAATGCTGCTGGGATTATAGGTGTGAGTACTACTTCTAGCCTGGGGCATAGAGCCTAAATGTAATATAAGAGAGAATGACTTCCTCTCTGTTGCCATTGTTACTGCTACTCCTCCCTTCACTCTTGCTTTTTGTTGCCATCATGAAACATTGCTCTCTGCCTTGTGCCCCTCTGCCTTAGAGATAGTAAAGGATGGACTGAAACCTGCAGAAACTGTGAGCTAAAAAAATCTTTCCTTGCTTCACTTTGAGTATCAGGCATTTGTCTCAGCAACAAGAGAAGAGTAATTGAGACATGTGGAGATATTCTTAATGCAACAAGACACTTTGCAAACTGTATCCAGCACTGGCTAGATAACTAAAAGAAAACTAACCTAAGAAATAAAGGAATTAAAAGAGAAATCAAAAGGCTCCATAAAAGGTACAAATATATGTTTATTATAACCACAACACTATTTTTTCCAAGTTTAGAATTTAGCTTCCAAGTATACGTAGCCTCAAATGGCTATGATCAGAAAACAACTTCTCTTCAACACATCATAGCTAAAATTCCAAAAGTCTAATACAAAAAGAGAACTTTCAAAGCTGTTAGATGCAACAAATAATATATGAAGACAAACTCCTATAATCACAGCAATTTTCTGAACACAAATTTTAAAAATGAGAGTTTAGAGTGAACTTTTTGAAGTTCTATAAACAAATGAGTTTCATCCCAAATTAATACAAAGATTTTTGTTTAATAACCAGCCAGTTTAATGACTCCTTGAATTTAAAACCAAGGCATACTTTTAGGACTTACAACTCATTGGTAGGATCTATGTTCCACATTTAGACTTATGATGCAGGAACATGTGTGGGGTCTTACTTCTCCTAGAGTACAGCACTGGAACTCTTTCTCATTATGTTGCATATTATGGCACTGTACTTTTGTGTTCCAGTTACACAAATAAAAGCAAAGTAATCATGTTGTAGTTTCTTTTGAACATTTATTTGCTCTGGATGTTGTATTATACACACCACACAATTCCTGATTTAGCCACTGATTCAGTTAACAATGTAGTTATAGGAATGGAAATTTGTTTTGAAATGAAAAATGACTGTATCCTGTATCCCACAAAGTTGTCTTTCAAAATTGTTTGA
The DNA here is from genome assembly GCA_004027025.1 of Myocastor coypus. Lineage (NCBI taxonomy): Eukaryota > Metazoa > Chordata > Mammalia > Rodentia > Myocastoridae > Myocastor > Myocastor coypus. The sequence goes on along the minus strand of PVJA010040671.1, from coordinate 8,101 downwards.
AAAATCAGGACTTTCAATGACAAGTAACACCTTAGAAGGATTATGGCCACCAAATCAGTCCTACAAAAAGTATTCAAAGATGGTTTGGCACCTGGAAAAGCTGAATAAGAGTTTTAGAAGACATCATTACATTCTTCTCTTTGTGGATCTTATTCAAGTCTTGGCTAATTTGTTCATCATGGCTAGAGGACACTGAGCTGTAGTTTTCTTTATGGCATTGACATCTACTGTCATGACTTCCCCAGATCTTTTCAATTGTAGAGTTTTCGGCCACCTGCAGCAATGATTGAATGTTCTTCAGAAATGAAAGCTTTGATCAACAAACAGACAGATTTTTATTACTTGTTTCTGATGGGACATGGATGCAGTAACAAGAGCAGAAGTCCTTATTTATAAATAGGCTTACCTATTGAAAGCAGGTACCACTATACGGATTTTTTATAAATAATTTGGCTCTTTTAATACAAATTACATCAATATTTATTCAATGCTAGATAAGTAACCTCTGTGTAAGTCTTTAGTTTTACAATTGCCTTAAATGTAAATAGTAGTTTTGAAATGTCTTTAGTGCATCTTTAATCTGCCTACAGTTGTATATTGGTTTCCTCACCCTCCCTATAATCTATACGTTTTTAGATCGTTGTGTGTGAATGGCCCTCAATAAAAGATTTCTGAAGCCAAAAAGTAAATACTCAGAGCCATAATATTGGCTATCCTTGTAGCCCTTCTTTTTCTCTAATTTTTGTCTGCCTACTTAAGTTGTTAACCTTCCAGAAGAGAAGCTTAATGAAACTGTTACTCTATAGCATAGAGAGTTGAGCTTAACATTGTTATCTTTCTAAACATCAAATGCCTTAGTTTTAACATGGAACTGGTATTTGCCATCATTCACTAATATTCTAATAAATCCTTATAGAATGTGACAAATGCAAAACAAAGTGAAACAACAACAAAAAAAGTTACACATTTTTTCATAGACATTTAGAAGTCTAACCATATATATGGTTCCAGTGGCCGAGCGGCACCTGGACCGGGTCCCCGCTCCTGGACTCCACCTTCCACCCTGAACCGGCACCTGCCATTTCCACTGGTCATGCAGCACCTGGACCAAGTCCCAGCTCCTGGACTTGACCCCTCACCCTGGAACTCCAGCCGGAACTCCAGCCCAGACCCCACCTGGGCCAACCAGCAGATTTAGCCCTGATCCATTCACTGCCTCATCAACAACCTGAGCTCAGATTCCACCCACCTGCAGGACCAGGGCTCACAATGGCCAGTTAAGAACTCTCTCAGCCCAAATACATCCCCCAACTCGACAACTGCCCAAATCCCAATGATACTCATGTTTCTCACACGGCCACCCACTGTCCCAACAGGGCCGACCACCGTCCCAACCCATGGGGCCTCGAGGTAACCAGCTTCCTGAATTCCAACTCACAACTAGGCAAAGCTGGAGGGGAACAAGCTTGGTGGATGGAGACCCAAATTTCCTTAGGTACTAACTGTATAAGATCACCAAGGTGCAGAGATCACTGCTATAAAAAAAAATGTTTATCATTGGACAAGATCCAATCCCAGACCCCAAGTCCACACAAAACAAATACAGGAAACACTACCGTAGAAGAAAATGGGAATTGTGCAGAGGAAATCTCTGAATCAGTAGCAGCCGAGGTGGAAAGGCAAGTGCAGAAATGTACCGAGCAACTCAGATCTGAGATAACATGTGAAGTAAAAACAGAAATGTATGAAAAAATAGATGCTGAAGTGGAAAAACAAAGCAGAAATGTATAGAAGAAACAAGAGCAGAAATAACTTCTGCAGTTAGAAAAGACCACAGTAAATCAATAGAATTTAAAGTAGGGGAACAATTACAGAAAGTTACAGAGGAGAACAGCAGAAATAATGTGTGAACTAGAGAGAGAAAGGATAACCATAATGAGAGACTTCAGTACTACTAAGGAAGACACTGATAAAAAGAAAAAACTAGAAGAGAATAGAAAAATGATGGATTCCCTGAATGAACAATAAAGGAAAGAAATAGATCGCATGAAACAGTTTCAGAGAGATATACAAGAAAATCAAATCTCAATGACAACCTGGCAAAGCCATATGAACCAAAGTGAAGGCAGAATTTCAGATGTAGAAGACATGTCACAGCTAGTGAAATGATAAAAATAACCAGGATGCAAGAAAAAATAATTCAAAATCTCTAGATGATGCAAAATGAACAATGTGAGATTAATAGGAATCAATGAGGAAGAGTCGATACAAAGGATATAAAAAGAATATGGCAAAATTAATAACAGAAAACATCCCAAATATGAGAAAGCAATTGAACATTCAACTAACTGAAGTATAAAGAACTCCAAATAACATCAACCCGACTAATAACACATCCAGACATGTCATAGTCAAGATTTCAGAAATTCAGCAGAAGATTACTATACTAAAAGTTGTTAGAGGTAAGAAACAGATCACATTTAAAGGAAAACCCATCAGAATAACATCAGATTTCTCTTCACAAACCATGAAGTCAAGAAGAGCATGAAGCAGAGTGTTTCAAGTGCTCCATGAAAACAAATTTCAGCCCAGACTGCTATAACCCACAAAACTCTCTTTCAAGTATGAGGGAGAAGTGAAATACTTCCATGACAAGGAACAAATAAAGAATTTCATGACTTCAAAACCAACCCTACACAACATACTAAAAAATATTTTAGAGAGGGACCAAAATGACTCAAACTCAAGAAATGAGAACAGAAAGATCACACCAAATAGGCTACTCAATTAAACACAGGAGAAAAAGAGGTAAACAGTAGTAATTAAACATCATGTCAACCATAAGTCAACATATTTAAATTATAACCATGAATGTAAATGGACTCAATTCTCCAATTAAAAGAAATAGATTGGCAGAGTGGATAAGAAAGCAAAATCCAACAATATGCAGTCTATAAGAAACGCATTTAGCTCATAAAGAAACACATAGGCTAAAAGTTGAAGGATGGAAAACAATACTACATGCTCCAGCACCTCAAAAAAATTCAGGGGTAGCAATCCTGTTTGCAGAGAGTCTAAACTTCAACTCAGGATTGATCAAACGAAATAAAGAGTGTCACTACATATTGGTTAGGGGAAAACTTCATAATGGAGAGGTGACACTCATAAATATGTATGCACCCGACACAGGGGCAGCAAGTTATATAAGGAAAACCTTAATGGACATGAAAAATCTCATATCCAATACCACAATCTTAACAGGAGACCTCAGCAACCCCTTATCCAAAAAAGAAAGGTCAAGTAGACAAAAACTTAGCAAAGAAGTAGCAGAGATGAACCAGAACTTGAAACAACTGGAATTAGTGGATATACATAGAGTGTTCCGCCAACCACCACAAATACACATTTTTTTCAGCTGCACATGGGACATTTTCTAAAATAGACCACATATTAGTACGTAAGTCATGCTTAAGTATATGCAAGAAAACGGAAATTATCCCACGCATATTATCTGAACGCAATGAAACTGGAAATAAATGACAAAAGAAACTACAACAACTCCAGAAATACCTGAAAATTAAACAATACTCTTCTCAGAAACCAGTGGATTACAGATGAAATTAAACAAGAAATTAAACAATATCTAGAATTTAATGAAAATTCAAACACAAACTACCAGGATGTATGGGATATAATGAAAGCAGTTTTTAGAGAGAAATTTATAGGTCTGAACTCACACATTAAGAAAAGAGAATGGGAACAAATAAATACTCTCCTGGAGCACCTCAATCAACTAGAAATAGAAGAGTATACGCAATCCAAAGCCCAAAGACAGGAAGTAATTACAAAGATTAGAGCAGAAATGAATTCAATTGAGACAAAGAAAACCATACAAAGAATTAATGAATCAAAAAGCTGGTTCTTTGAAAGATTAAATAAGATTGATAAGTCCCTAGCTAACCTCATCAAAAGAGGAAAGAAAGGACTCAAATTCAAGCAATAAGGTATGAAAAGTGTGAAATTACTACAGCCGTAGCAGAGATACAGAGGATCATAAATATGTACTTTGAGAATATTTGCTCTCACAAAATTGAAGACACAGAGGAAATGGACAGATTCCTAGAAAAGTACAAATTACCAAAACTGAATCAAGAAGATATAACAACCCTCAATAACCCAATAACAGCCAATGAAATACAAAATGTAATAAAGAGCTTACTGAAAAAGAAAAGTCCGGGACCTGATGGATTCACTATTGAATTCTACAAGAAATTTACAGAAGGCTTAATCCCAACACTCCTCAAACTCTTCAATAAAGTTGAAGCAATCCTTCCAAAATCATTCCTAGAGACAAGTATTATACTAATACTGAAACCAGAGAGAGGTGCAACTAAAAGAGAAAACTATAGGCCAATTTCTCTGATGAACAGAGATGCAAAACTCCTCAATAAAATCCTTGCCAATAGAATACAACTAATCATCAAGAAGATTATACACCATGACTAGGTAGGATTCATCCCAGGGATGCAAGGATGGTTCAATATACAAAAATCTATAAATGCAATACAATATATCAATAGAGCCAAACCAAAAATCACATGATTGTCTCAATTGATGCAGAAAAGGCCTTTAACAAAGTCCAACACTTGTTCATGTTTAAAGTCCTACAGAAAATTGGAATAGAGGTCCTCTATCTCAACCTGATAAAAGCCATCCACAAAAATCCAAAAGCTAACATAATTCTAAATGGGGAAAAATTGAAGTATTTTAGTCTCAAATCTAGCACAAGACAAGGATGCCCCCTATCGCCACTTCTATTCAATGTAGTTCTGGAGTCATTAGCTACAGCCATTAGACAAGAAAGATAAATAAAAGGAATAAGAATAGGTAAAGAAGAAGTAAAACTCTCACTATTTGCAGATGACATGATAACCTCCTTGGAAGACCCAAAGAACTCCAATAAGAAGCTACTAGAATTAATACACAAATTCAATAGCATAGCAAGTTACAAAGTCAACACACAAAAGTCAGTGACATTCCTCTACACAGATAACAAACAAACTGAGAGAGAAATTAGAGAAACAGTACCTTTTATGATAGCACCAACGAAAATGAAATACTTAGGTATTAACCTAACTGAAGAAGTAAAAGACCTTTCAATGAAAACTAAATTACTCTGAAAAAGAGATCATAGAAAATTTCAGAAAATGGAAAGATATTCCCTGCTCCTGGATAGGAATAACCAACATTGTTAAAATGACCATACTCCCTAAATTGTCATACAAATTTAATGCAATTCCTATCCAAATACCATCAACATACCTCACAGACCTGGAGAAGTCATTCCTAAAATTTATTTGGAACCAAAAAAGACCCAGAATTGCAAAGACAATTCTGGACAACAAAGGTATGGCAGGAGGCATTACAATTCCTGACCTAAATTTATACTACAAAGCTGCAGTAATAAAACCAGCACGGTACTGGCACAAAAATAGACCTGAAGATCAGTGGAATAGATTAGAAGATGCAGAACCAGATATAAACACATTCAGCCACCTTCTCTTTGACAAAGGGGCCCAACACGCTTACTGGAAGAAAGATAGCCTCTTTAACAAATTGTACTGGAAAAACTGGCTCTGTACATGCTGAAAACTAAAGCTTGATCCTAGTCTATCATCATGCACTAAACTGAAGTAGAAATGGATTAAAGTTCTAAACATTAAAAGAGAAGTATTAAATCTCCAAGAAGAGAAAGTGGAAAGAAATCTTGAAGACATGGGTGTAGGCAAAAAGTTCATGGACAGAAATCAAATTGCACATTTAACCCTGGAAAACATCAACAAATCGGACCTCCTCTGGCTAAGAAGTTTTTGCACATCAAAGGAAATTATCAACAGAGGGAAAAGACAACCCACAAATTTCTAAAGGATTTTAACTAATAAGTATTCAGACAAAGGTCTTCTATCTAGAATCTACAAAGAACTAAAAATCATTAGGTTTCCAAAATTCAAAGACTCAATCCACAAATGGGCATCTGAGATGAATGCACACTTCTCAGAGACAGAAATTCGGGAAGCCTATAAATACATGAAGAAATACTCCTCCACATCACTAGCCATTTGTGAAATGCAAATCAAAACAACACTTAGATACCATCCCACTCCAGAAAGAATGGCTATCATAAAGAAATCAAGCAGCAACAGTGCTGGTGAGGCTGCGGGGAAAGAGGAACCCTTCTCCACTGCTGGTGAGAATGCAGATTGGTGCAACCATTATGGAATGCAATGTGAAGAATCCTTAAAATACTAGAACTGGAAATCCCATTCAATCCAGCTATCCCCCTACTGGGAATTTTCCCAGAAGAACTGAAAACATCATACCAAAGTGATATCTGTGCGCCTATGTTTATAGCAGCCCAATTTGTAATGGTCAAATATTGGAAACAACCGAAATGCCCATCATTTGAAGAATGTAGTATTTTTATACAATGGAATATTACTCAGCTATAAAGAATGATAAATTGGAAGACTTCATATATAAATGGATGTATATTGAGCATATATTCATTAGTGAAATAAACCAGACGTACATGTGTAAATATATAGTCTCCCTAGTATAAGAACTCTAAAGAAGAAAAACTTAAGGGCATAACACAGATGAATGTGTTGTGGATTAAATAACGAAATGACTGGAAGCAGATAATAGAGAAAGCATAGCAAGAGCATAACCATGCGCTTATGTACACAGGATGAATCATATTGGTCTTAAGAATCTTCAAAAGGTTCATCACATTGATCATAGCACCATGCAACACTAAAACTATGCTTGGAATCCATGTCATTCTCATCCTTTTGATATGTAGTACTCCCAGTGTAAACTAAGTTACTGTTATACTCTCTCTCAAGTAAATGGTTGATTAACAACAACAACAACAAAAAAAAAGAGTATTAATTGAGACTAAGACACTGGGCCAAATGCCATAGGCTTGGCAGGCTACAATTTTGTACATCGTTGGACTCCCAAATGTCTGCATAAACATTGTGTAACTGCTTATATCACATTCTATGGAGAGTTATTAGGATATCAATGATTGTCGGAAAATGTCAATTGCAAGCTAAGTCTAAGATGTTTGATATTCAGAAAGCTAGTGATGATAAGCTCAAGTACCTATGCTGTAGTGTAATAGTATCAGAAAGCTTTTCTGCTGGAGGGTTAAGAATGTAAGTTAACAGATCAAAAATTGGAGAAAAAGAAGGGCTATGAGGATAGCCAATATTTTGGCCCTAGTCCTCAAGGTCAGTAAGGATTCAGGACGTAAGAGAACCTGTGCTGTAATAGTCTATAACTCAGAGGTGTTCCAAATTTTCTGGTCAAGGAGATTACGGGACCTCAGAGGAAAGGGCCCTGGGTAGACAGATGCGTGATGCATCCAGGTCAGCAAGCGAGCGGACTGGTGAGTGCAGAGCACAGCCGCTGGAATTATTTGTCTTCTGGATGAAGAAGAACCACAGCTTAATGAATTTGCAATATACAAACTGAATGCAGTTGTCAATGACTTCCAGGCAGAAATTTCTGTGTCTAGACAAAATAGAAGTTTTGTATGAAGATGAAGGTTTACGTAGCTGACAGTTTGCAGCTTTAGTAGGATCTAAAGTATTTTATCACCTGGGAGATTTTGAGGAGTCCCTGAATTATGCTCTTGGAGCAGGTGATCTCTTCAATGTCAATGACAACTCTGAATATGTGGAGACTATTATAAGAAAATGCATTGATTACTATACCAAACAGTGTGTGGAAAATGCAGATTTGCCTGAAGGAGAAAAAAAATTGAACAGAGATTGGTAGGCATTGTGAGTAAAATGTTCCAACGATGTCTAGATGATCACAAGTATAAGCAGGCTATTGGCATTGCTTTGGAGACAAAGAGTAGATGTAGCCTCAAGCTCTTCATGTCTTTAATGCAGAATAAAGAGTTCCAAGCCAGGCGTGGTGGCTCATGCCTGTAATCCCAGCACTCGGGAGGCTGAGGCAGGAGGATTGGTGCGAGTTCGAGACCAGCCTGGGCTACAAAAGTGAGCTCAAGGCCAGCCTCAACTGCATA
>PVJA010040670.1:5622-18386 GCA_004027025.1 Myocastor coypus | reverse complement strand
TGTTTTGCAGTTGTCTCCTATGGCTGTTAAGGTGGTAAGGTGCCACTTTTTTTTTTTTTTTTTGCAGGACCCAGGTTCAAACTCACAACCTTGCACTTGCCCAGGCAGGCACTTGTGCCACAGAGCTATCTCCCTGGTCCCTAAGGTGCCACTTTGGCCACCTGGCCCCAGGCTGTCTGGACTGGTCATGTCTCTCTTGACCAAGGATGCTGTTTGTGGATGAACTTTTGTGGCAGGCCTCGGGGGTCTTCCCTGGGGTCCTGGATCTAGGGCTCTGGCCTGCCTCCCCACCCGCCCTTGGTTTGATTTGAGGCCCAGGCTGGCCTTGCACTCACTGTGCGGCCCAGGTCATCCTGGAGCTAGTGGTGATCCTCTTGCCTCAGCCTCATGAATGCTGTGTCTCTGTGCCTGGTTTGGCCCATCTTTTGTTTATTTTAATTTCTTTTTCCTCAGTACTAGGGATTGAGTCCAGGGCTTTCTTTCTTTCTTTCTTTTCTTTTCTTTTTTTGTCTTTTTGAAACAGGGTCTCACTATGCAGTTCAGACTGGCCTTGCGCTCACTTTTGTAGCCCAGGTTGGTCTCGAACTTACACCAATCCTCCTGCCTCAGCCTCCCAAGTGCTGGGAGCCCACGGCTTTCTGCAAGCTGGCCAAGCGCTCTACTGCTGAGCTCACCCCCAGCCCCTGGTCCATTTATTTTTTTTTTAGACTTTTAATTTTTTTTTTGTTTGTTTGTTTATTTATTTTTATGGCTGGCTCAGCCTGCCCTGAGGGCAGGGCTGGTGCAGCATGTGGTGCCGGGGATCGAACCGAGGTTCCTACAGTCGCCCAAGCTTTCCTAAGTAGGCGCTTTAGACCACTGAACCATCCTGCCAGGCCCCTCCTCTGGTCCATTTTTATATCTTTTTTTTTTTTTTTTTTTAAATTTAGCAATGGGGGCTGAGCTCAGGCCCTTGCACTTGCGAGGCAAGTGCTTATTCTACTGAGCTATCTCCCCAGTCCCTTATCAAGTGGTTTCAGGGTGGGTACAGCCTGCATGCTACTATTTTTAAGGACTGAGATGATAAAAAAGGAAAGCAAAACACAACGAACTCAGTCCCTGTCATCCCAGCACTCAAAGAGGCTAAGGCAGGAGGATGGAGTGTTCTAGGATAGCCTGGGCCATCTAGAGGCTGAACGAGACCCTGTGCACCATCAGGGTCTCTAGAGAAGCAGATATAGCAGGATATGCAAGTGTATAAGGGATTAGAAGATCGCCTTACCATGGCTGTGCAGGGCCCCATGAGGAAGCGTGCAGACGGCGTGTGCGTGCCGGAAGCTGAAGGATCCGGGCCGAGGGCTGAACTCCCGGCAGGATCCCGTGTGAATCCCAGTCAGAGGCCAAGGGGCTGCCGTGGAAGCCGAGAGTCTACATGGAAGCCAGGAGACCCATCCAAGCTGATGTTGAACCCTGGAGCCCCTCGGAAGAACGGAAGCGGCTCTGTCTTTCCTCATTTGCCCCTTCCACTGTGCTGGCCACCCTAGGGCGCAAAGTCCCTGAGCTGATGGAGTTGAGAGATTTTCACTCAGATGGACACAATCGATTGCCCGCCACACCCTGTGTGTTCAGCCCCAGTACCGAGGGGAGGAAACCCAACCCTTCTCCGGCCACCAGCTGCCAGCCTGAGCCGGGGCCTGTTTGTCCGGAGCTGTTTCCTCCAGGTGCAGGCACCAGCTCTCCCTAAGGCACAGGCGCTGCTCTCCTGGGTGCCCTCCTGCTGTTAACCCCTTGCCGACCTTCGTGGGCTGTCGGTGTCTGCGGGTGATGACATCCGACAGCGTGGCCCAGTCAGTCCTCATGCTGACCCTTGGATCAGTGGCCTGGTCAGCCCTCATGCTGACCCTTGGATCAGTTCCCCTGGCCCTTCTTTACCCATGGCGAAACCAGGACACGGGGTGGGGGGGGGGGAGAAATCATGTGTGAGGTCACCGCAGACAGTGCTGCACTACGGCCATGCATCTGATTTCTTCCAGAGGAGCCTAAGTTGCAGAATTCCACTGAAAACCAGATTTCCAAGCATTAGCTGCCAGGTAGCTTAGAGTCGCAGGGTTGGAACTCTGGTGCTGAGCTCAGGGCCTGTGCTCTTAGGCAGTGTGGCCCGTGCTCACTACTACCCTTGTTTTGTTATTGCTTTGTGTTTTTTGAGACTGGGTCTTACTATACAGTTTACAGTTGGTTTTATTCTCTTTTTTTTGGTGCAGAGGACCGAACCCAGGGCTTTCAGCTTGCTGGGCAAGCATTCTACTGCTGAGCCAAATCCCCAGCCTCTCTTACTATACAGTGTAGGCTGGCCTCGAGCTCACTTTGTGTCATGGGCTGGTCTCAAAACGTGCAATGATTGTCCTGCCTCAGCCTCCCGAGTGCCGGGTCTACACATGTGGACCACCACGCCCACTCCTTTAGCTGCGCTGTCCCCAGCAGAGGCCCTGTGAGCCCGGTGCTCCTGTCGGCTTGGAGGAGCTGTGGCCGTCCTTGCTGAGATGAAGAGCCCCGTGGCTCAGCCCCACAGCTTCAGTACCTGGTGTCCTCCATGACTTCCAGCAGGGGCTTGTGGCTGGAGGAGGCCTTCTAGGCTCCGGGCATTTCCACAGCCTGCAGGGCCATCGAGCCACTACCTGGTGATGACCGTCCTCTGGGGTCCAGTGTGACAGGACATCCTTGGATGCCGCTGCAGGGCAGGGACTGCTCCTGGGAACCTGGCCCGGGGGCCAACAGTAAGGCTGTGGACAGCCGTAACGTGGGCTAGGGCCAATTGTCGTTGGGCGGTCACTGTCCTGCCTGCAGCACCACCAGGCCTTGAGCTGCTTTTTTATTTTTATTTTTATTTTTTGTTTTTTATTTTTATTTTTATTTTATCTTCTTTTTTTTTTTTGTCTTTTTGAGACAGGGTCTCGCTATGCAGTTGAGGCTGGTCCTGCACTCACTTTTGTAGCCCAGGGTGGTCTCGAACTCGCACCAATCCTCCTGCCTCAGCCTCCCAAGTGCTGGGATTACAGGCGTGAGCCACCACGCCTGGCTTCTTTTTTCTTTTTTTTTTTTTTAATTTTATTTATCTTTTTTTTTCTTGTTTCAAAACTTTTGTTTGTTTATTCATTTATTTTTTATTTTTAAAAAATTTTATTTATTTATTTTTATTTTTTTCTTGTTTCAGAACCTTTGTTTGTTTATTCGCTCATTTTTATGGCCGGCTCAACCCACCCTGAGGGCAGGGCTGGTGCAGCATGTGGTGCCTGGGATCGAACCGCGGTCCCTGCAGCCACCTAAGCTTTCCTAAGCAGGCGCTTTAGACCACTGAGCCATCCTGCCAGGCCCCTATTTTTTGTTTTTTAGAGACAGGGTCTGCTCTGCAGTTCAGGCTGACCTTGAGCTCACTTTGTATCCCAGGCTGGCCTTGAACTCACAGTGATCCTCCTGCCTCAGCCTCCTGAGTTTGTAGGAGAAACTCTCCTGGGATTGCAGGTGTGCGCACCCCACCCGGCTAGCCTTGTGTTCCTTATCAGTCCACCCCAGCCTCTGAAGCTGCTTTTTCTTTTTTTAATAATTTTTTATTTTATTTATTTTTTTCTTGTTTCAGAACTTTTATTTTTGTGGCTGGCTCAGCCTGCCCTGAGGGCAGGGCTGGTGCAGCATGTGGTGCCGGGGATCAAACTGTGGTTCCTGCAGTTGCCCAAGCTTTTCTAAGCAGGCGCTTTAGACCACTGAGCCATCCCGCCGGGCCCTGAAGCTGCTTTTTCGAATGTTGGTTATTCTTTTCCTGTTTAAAATTCTGAGTAATTATTCTCAGAAGACTAGAACAGCCTCAGCTTCTTGGCAGCGGTGCCAGGCTGAGGTGTGGGCAGCCTCCCCATGAATCGGCACCAGGGTGGTGCCAGGCTGAGGTGTAGGCAGCCTCCCCATGAACCGGCACCAGGGTGGTGCCAGGCTGAGGTGTGGGCAGCCTCCCCATGAACCGGCACCAGGGTGGTGCCAGGCTGAGGTGTAGGCAGCCTCCCCGTGGACTGGCACCAGGGGGGCCTTAAGCGGGCCACTCAACTGCTTATGCAAGACCCAGAAAGACCGGAATGTCTGTCTGCTGTCTGTCTTTGCCTCCGGCTTCCCTCCTGCCCGCCCGCCCACCCACCCTCCTTCCTTCCCTCCCTCACGCCCTTCCTCCTTGTCCTTGTGGGATTGAATCCAGAGACCTAGAACCTTTCCTCTGAGCTACATTCCAGCCCTCTTTTATCTATTTTTTTTTTTCCCAGCACAGAGTCTCACTGTATCCCTGAGGGCTGCGCTCCATTTGTGACCTTCCTGCCTCAGCCTCCCAGAGTTCTGGGATTGCAGGCTTGCGGCACCACCTGGCTTGGATCGAGGCAGAAGGAAGACCTCATGCTGAGCCTGGTTTCAGCCAGAGCCGCTTCCTTTATTTTCAGAGAACTACAATGACCTGTACCACTGGTCAGTGGAGTCCTACGCAGACTTCTGGGCCGAGTTCTGGAGATTCAGCGGCCTCGTCTTCTCACGCATGTATGATGAGGTGAGTAGAGTGCTGCCCAGCTGCGTGTCGCTGGGTCTCAGCAGCAGGAGTCTTGGGGTGCCCTGGATCCCATCATCCTTTAAAGCCTCTCACAGGTGGGAAAATCTCTTGTCCTGACACCTGGTCTGGAGTTAGCACGGCCCTGGACACACCAACCACAGATGTTCGTCATGTGGGGCCAGGCCCTGCCCTGGGTCCTGAGCTGGGGGCCATTGGAGTTCTCTTTCCTCTTTTTTTTTTTTTTTGGTAGGACCAGGGTTCGAACTCACGACCTTGCACTTGCCCAGCAGGCACTTGTGCCTCGGAGCTATCTCCCCAGCCCTCTCTTTCCTCTTTTTTAATTTAATTTTTTTTTTTTTTTTAAATTTTTGAGACAGGATCTCTCTCAAGCTCAGGTTGGTCTTGAACTCACTTTGTAGTCCAGGCTGGTCTTGGACTTATAGTGATCTTCCTGCCTCAGCCACCTGAGGGCTGGGGTTACAGGTGTGAGCCACTGTACCTGGTGGCTGTGCCTTTCCTTTTATTAAATAAAAAGTTTTAACTGTGGTAAGGTACATTTGTTCATTTATTTTTCTGGGAAAAAAGGTATATATTTAGAGTTAGCTAGCTGGACTCAGTTTAGATGATCCCAGTTTTGCTGGCAACTTCCAGTGCACTGTAATCGGGAGCCAGTCGAACATATGCCTTCTTCTCTCCCCCAGGCCTGATCAGGGCATTGACCTTGGCAACCTTGATGTCATAGAGCTTCTTTACATCTTGCTGGATTTGGCGCTTGCTGGCTTTGACATCCACAGTGAACACGAGTGTGCTGTTGTCCTCGATCCTTTTCATGGCTGACCCTGTGGTCAGGTGAACTTGAGGACGGCACAGTGGTCAAGCTTGTTTCTCCTGGGGGTGCTCTTCTGAGGGTATTTGGGCTGCCTCCGGGGCTGCAGGGTCTTGGCACAGTGGAAGGTGGGCGACTTTCGTATCTTCTTTTTGTGGCTGTGGATCCCTTTCAGCATGGCCTTCTTGGCCTTCAAAGCTTTTGCTTTGGCTTCAGCTTTGGGAGGGGCAGGGGCTTCCTTCTTTGCCTTTCGGTGCCATCTTGGTAAAAAGGCTCTCTCCAGTACATACATTTAAAATCCGCATCTTTGAGGTGTGCAGCTCGGAGGTGCTAAGTGCACGCAGATTGCTGGCGTTTACACCATCAGTAGTGTTGGTGTTTTTCTGACTTGGGTTCTAGAGACTTTAACTCCTTGCCCTTCAAATCTGTAGGCATCCCGAGAAAGAGAGGCCTGGGGTTCCAGCATGATTTACCCTGTGTTTGGGGGGGAACCATTCTGGAAGGTTGCTGTGTCACCCATTTAGAAGGAAACCAAGAGCCAGCCAAATAGCTCAGCAGGTGAAAGCACCTGCAAGCAGGCACTGGGGCCTGCCAAGTGCTGGCCCCGCCCCAGGTGTGCTGAGACTGCAAGTGAGGCTGGGCGTGGTGCGCACCTGTAATCCCAGCTCTTGGGAGGCTATAAACAGGCAGATCGCTGAGTCTGATCCAGTAGTGAGACCCTGAACACCTTGTAGACCCTTCTCTTAAAAAATACCAAAAAAAAAAAGAATGACACCAGGCCCAGCATGGAGGCACACACTTGTAATCCTGGCACTTAGGAGGCTGAGGCAGGAGGAGCACCATGAGTTCAGACCAGTCTAGACTACATCTTGAGATCTTGTCTCAAAAACGAGCAACCCCCCAAAACCAAGAAATGAAACAAAAGTCAAAAAGAGCAAACCAAGGTCACAAGATCCCAAGAAAAGATGCAGAAGGTGGTAGCGACTTCCAGAAAATTGTGGTGAAGGGCAGGGGGCAGGGGCTGGGTTTTTGGGTGTGTGGCTGTCACCTGGAATACTAAGTAGCTGGGAAAATAGCACGTTGGTGGGGCTGGGGATAGCTCAGCGGCACAACGCCTGCCTGGCAAGCCCAAGATCGTGAATTTCGGGTATCAAAAGAATCAAAGCACGTTTCTGGGTCGGTTGGATTGCGGCGTCCCGAGTGGCCCGGAGGTGGCTCGAGGTCGGTCTCTCAAGTCTGTTCATGGTGCTGCGGGCAGTGAGGGGCTCCCAGGAGGCGGGGGCTGCTGTCCTTCATGCGGGTGCCTTTGGCGCTGTCCTCCCCGCAGGTGGTGGACACTTCCAAGCGCATCGCGGACGTGCCTGAGTGGTTCAGAGGCAGCCGGCTGAACTACGCAGAGAACCTGCTGCGGCACAAAGACAACGACAAGGTGGCCCTGTACGTCACAAGTGAGTCCTGCGCCGCTCGGGCTCCCCAGGGCAGCCTTCCCCAAGCCACCTTGACTGCCGGGGAGGCGAGGGCCGGATGAGTGACCTTTGTAGGGCAGAAGGGGGCGCTGATACTGGTGCTGAGTGACAAGCTTGGGACCTCGGGAGACCAGTGATGGGGCCGTGGCTGGAACTGGGGCTCTCCACTGATGCCGGGGCTCCTGTCACAGGAAACTGCACCCCAGCCCTTTTTAATTGTAATTTTCAGACAGAGTCTTGTTAAGTTGCTAAGTGGTCATTGGGCTTGAGCTTGGGATCCTCCTGCCTCAGCCTCCCAGTGCAGGGATTGTAGGCGGACGCCCCCAGCCCGGCTGGTGCCCTTTAGTCAGTGAGCACCCCTTTCACCGTGTTTGTGCTCCACCTGAAGATCACCTTTAGTTTATGGAGCAGACCCTGCCTTTGCTTTTCGGTGACGGAGGACTCCTAGGATCTGTCATGGCCGGGCCAGGCGCTCCACTGCGGACTCACACCCAGCCCCAAATCATGCATCTTTTGTGTGTGCACCGTGGTGGGGATGGAACCCTGGGCGGTGCAAGTGCTGTGTAGGCGCCGTCAGGCGGCTCTGCGCCCCAGCCTGATTGAGTCCCTTTTTGTATCTCTGGGATGAAATACCCTGAACTACCGCGTAGGGAGGGGAGGGTTGTTAGCTCAATGTGCAGCGCTTCAGGCCACGCTGGCCACGGTCCGTGCAGGGAACAGTCCACGGCAGGGCAGATAGGAGCCAGTGAGATGGAAGTGGGGGGGACACAGACTCTTCCAGGCCACACCCTAGGGACCCACCTCTGAGCAGGCTGGCATTGCAGCCAGCCGTGAACTCAAGCTCACTGATGGACTAATCCACCTGTGAGCATGGAAGCCCCTGTGGTCCCCAAGCCCACCTTTGAGCTATGAGCATGTGAGGCCTTGGAGGACCTCTGGACAGAAACTGTCGCAGTCCCAATGTAGGTGTCTTGCTTCAGGGGCCCAAGCTGGCTGGTGCCTAGTCTTCTGCACATGTACTGACTGTGCATGACTCGCATGGGCCGGGGCTCCTGCAGGGTGTCCTGGTCCCAGCGCCTGCACAGGGCTCCGCCCACTGCCTCCTCTCCCGTGTGTGCGCCTTCTTTGACGCTGAGTGGCAGCAGTGTGTGTGTGCTGGGAACTATTCCCTGGGCAGTGCAACTGTCTTCTCTTTGTTGGTCTTGGGAATTGAACTCAGGACCTTATGCTTGCCGGGCCGGCCCTGTGCCATGAGGCTATCTCCTCAGGCCTTGATTTATCTTTCAAGAATAGATCCAGGTTGGGCCTGGCAGGATGGCTCAGTGGTCTAAAGCGCCTGCTTAGGAAAGCTTAGGCGGCTGGCTACAGGGACCGTGATTCCATCCCCGGCACCACATGCTGCGCCAGCCCTGCCCTCAGGGCAGGCCAAGCCGGCCATAAAAATAAATAAAATAAACAAACAAACAAAAGTTCTGAAACAAGAAAGAAAAAAAAAAAAAAAAAAGAATAGATCTAGGTTGCCAGGGCTGTGTCAGGAGAGAAAAGTACTTGGCCAAGAGCATGGAGCGGGTAGACAGCAGAGGCCGGGTTGTGCCACAGGAAGTGGGGTGCCTGTCGGCTTTGGAGGGAGACGCTTCAGGTTCCAGAGCTCAGGTTATGGGCGTGCATCCCCAGACCCAGCTGTGGAACCAATCTGAACCGATAACCTTGGGCAGATGAACGAATTAGCACTGTCACTGGGTGTGCTGCCGCCCGCGGCACGGCCACGGTGGGGTCGCGGAGGGGAAGGCTCCAGGAGGGAACGCGCGGTGGCCGTGTGGGTTTCCTGGGTTCCTGCAGTACTGTTGTGATGCCAGGTGTTATTGCCAGGGCCCAGTGGGGCCCTGCATCTCCGGTCCTTCTGCGATGTCCTCAAACGGCACCACCCCAGCCTGTGGTGGAAAGGTGCCCGGTGGCAGTCTGTGCCACGTGCCCAGGCCCTGGAGGTGCCTCCTGACGCCCATCCCTGACATCCCCTGGCATCCGGTCACAGGTGTCCTGACTTTCGCTGCCCACCCTGGCCTGCAGGGCTCTGCTGGTCCCTGCGATGACCTCTGTGACGCAAGCGCGTCTCCCCTCCGCTGTGCTGCAGCCAGAGCACAGCTCTCCTTTCCCTCTTTCCAGGGGAAGGCAAAGATGAGATCGCAAAGGTGACCTTTGGAGAGCTGCGACAGCAGGTGGCTTTGTTCGCTGCTGCCATGCGGAAGATGGGTGTGCGCAAGGGAGACCGCGTGGTTGGTGAGTGGCCCTGGGAGATGTGTGGGCTGCCCTGGGCTGAGGAGCGAGTCAGGCAGGGTGGCGGAGCTGGCTCCTGGGTCTGCTGCCTCAGTTCACCTGAGCTCATGGCTTCCTCCCTGTACCTCTACAGGTTATCTGCCCAACAGTGCACATGCGGTGGAGGCCATGCTGGCCACCGCGAGCATCGGCGCCATCTGGAGCTCCACGTCACCAGACTTCGGCGTGAACGTGAGTCAGGGCCGTGGGGCTGCAGGGTCTGGGCGGTGGTGGCGGGGCTCCAGGCGAGCTGCGTGGTGGTCCCCTCCAAAGTCACCGCTGCCTCATCCTTGGATTAGGGCTGGAGGCTGGGGAGAGGAGCCCAGGAGGGCGCCCCCCTATGCGGTGGGTGCTGTTCAGTGCCCCCCGGGATCGGGCAGGAGGTTTGGGAAGAGCTCACCTCTCACTTCCTTTTCACAGCTGTGTGAGTGTGACGGTGGCCTTGGCGGTGTGGAGTGTGGCCAGCGGTGTTGGTTGGGGCGTGTGTGTGATGGATTGTGGAGTCGTGCCACCTGAGATTCTGGGGCACCGCAGGCCTTAATCCCAACCCGCCAGCTCTGGGTGCCCCATCTGCCCCTGCTCACAGCCCCCGAGAGATGAGCTGCACAGCGGTAGAATTAACCTCCCTCGACCCCTCCCCAGCCACGTGGAGAGGGAGGCTCCAGGGCCCCGTAGGAGCCCTCGCCTGCCTCTCCTGGTGGCTTCAGATCCCGGCCTCATGTTGGACACCAGTCAGGGTGGCCCTGCTGGGCCGTGTCCCTATCTGTGCCACCCCCGCCCTCCTCTGTCTGTGACCTGGGGACAGTGGTCAGGGACAGGAGTGGGGGTTTATACACAGTGAACACTCAGAGCCATGATGGTGCTGGGGGACCTGTAGGTGGCCCCTGATGTGGTGGTGCTGCCGGAGCTCAGCGTGGGGGCCCCTGGCCCTGGTATCCCTGGGCTTGGGGTGAGTGCTGGAGCTCCGCTGTGGGGAGACTGGCTCTTGGGTAAGGCATTTTGTCCTTTCCTTTGTGCAGTGTGGGGATGGAACCGGGGCCTCTGCATGGACCCTGGGTCTCTTTCCTGTTCTTGTAAAGGGGCAGCCTCATGCCCCTGCTTTGTCGTAGGGTATCTGAGGGGAGCCCTGGGTCTGGGGCTTCCTGGGCTGGGGTGCCTTCCCTCGTGATGGGGCCACCTGGCCAGCTGACCCAGGGGCTTCTGTGGTCCACATTGGCCATGGAGAGCTGGGCAACAGTGTCCCTGTGAAGATGGGTGTTTCCCTGCTGTGCGCTGCTCGTGAGCCCCCCGGAGGCTGTTTTTCACGTCTCCTGCCCTGGTCTCTGCTTCAGAGTCCCTGGTCTCTGTGGGTGATCAGCATGTCTGCGGCTGAGCTGTGCCCAGGGGGCGCCTACCTTCCAGCTGCCTAGACCTCGGCTGTGCGGTTCCTTCTTGTTAGTGCTGTGTGTTGTCCGGAAAGTGAAGTCTGGCCCTGACCCTTCCACACGCGCAGGGCCAACCGAGCAGGTCTGACCTGGGCCTCAGCCCCTCACCCCTTACTGAGGCATGGTGCCAGTCCCACAGTTTAAAGCTGTTAAGGTTGTGCTGGCTCAGAGGAGGGGCCTGGCGGAGGAGCTCTGCCCACCCCACCGTGGCGGGAAGCAGAGGGGGCGCAGTGGGAAGGAGGCGCCCCCTTGAGGGTCAGGACTGCGGTGCCCACCACATGGTTCCAGGCCTGGCCACCTCACGCCCAGGAAGCCGCGGCATCCCCACAGTCTTCCAGGTCCCCTCCTGGAAGTCCTACTTTGGATCACAGAGGGCCTTGGGGGACCTCTGAATGTAAGCTGGCAGGAGCCCATGGGTGATGGGTGGGGCGGCTGATGTGGTTGCACTTGGGACTTCAGTCCTTTTTCTTTTTTGGCTGCCAGAGCGGCCTTATTTTTTTTTTTTTTTGTGGGACCAGGGTTCGAACTCACGACCTTGCACTTGCCCAGCAGGCACTTGTGCCTCAGAGCTATCTCCCCAGCCCCTAGAGCGGCCTTAAAGGCACGTCTCATGCTCCATGTGGAGGTGGGGATCTAACCACAGTCCCCCGCACCTGAGAGAGTCTGCCAAATCACGTGCTTTAACCAGCTGAGCTACCTGGCAAGCCCCCAAGGAGGTCCCACTTTGCACCACCCTCTTCGAGCTCCGGGCAGCCCCCTCCTTCCCGTTGGCATCACTTGGGCAGCTTTGTAAACAAAGCCTGGTCCCCGCTGGCCCTGAGGTCCGTCCCTCTGCCGGTGACGCTGACCCACGCTGCTTGCCTGGAGCCACCATGTGCCCTAGAGCAGCCCTTGTGGCCTTGACCTTGAGCCCCTCTGAGGATGCCTGTTGGGGCGGGGACAGAGGAGTGATCCATGGCACTGCCTGCCCTGTGAGAGGTGGGGTGGCCACGGGTTCCGAGCTGCCCGTGTGCTTTGCCCTGGGGCTCCGGCGTTGGAGTGGAGGCTCCAGTCGTACCAGGTCCGGACGCAGTCCTAGTCCCTAGCGGGAGGGGGTGGTGAGGAGCACGCCTGTCTGGGGCAGCACACCGCTGCAGGTATGTGCACACACGGCAGGTGCGTGCGTGCGTGTGCGCGCGCGAGTGGTCGGCCCAGTCAGGGCTTCCCCTTCGGCTGAAGGTGAGGAGCCGGGCAGCGGCTGCGCAGCCGTGCCGTGGCCCCACCTGCTTCCTGTGTCGGCTAGGGCGGCCGTGTGCCCGCTTTGTGCAGGGGCCTGGCTGGGCCCTGGCCTCCACGTGACTCTCAGCCGCGTGTCCTCCACGCAGGGCGTTCTGGACCGCTTCTCGCAGATCCAGCCGAAGCTCATCTTCTCTGTGGAGGCTGTGATCTACAACGGCAAGGAGCACGGCCACATGGAGAAGCTGCAGCAGGTGGTGAAAGGTGCGTGTGCACGTGTGCGTGTGTGCGTGTGCTCATGGGTGCGCAGAAGCGAAGCTGCAGCAGAGGCCCGGCTGTGTCACATTTCTTAGAAGAATCAGTGGCGGAGTCTCTGCCGCGACCTTGTGCTCTCTCCTCTCCGCCAGGGCTCCCGGACTTGAGGAAGGTGGTAGTGATCCCCTACGTCACCTCCAGGGACAAGATAGACCTCGCCAAGATCCCTAACAGGTGGCTCGGCTACGTTCCGACTGTGGGCCGGGTGGCCTGGGCTCCACCCTTTGGGAAGCAGACCTTCGGGGTCTCCCCAGGTGGCCTTGCTCGCAGCAGTTGAGAAGGGTGGAGCGCTGAGTGGACACCCTTTTTTTTTTCTTTTTTGAGACGGGGTCACACTGCGTAGTTTAGGCTGGCCACGAACTGACCGTGGAGTCCAGGTTGGCCACCAACTCGTGGTGACCCTTCGGCCACAGCCTCCTGAGGACTGGAGTGCCGGGCATGCACCCCATGCTTCCCTGCTCACTGCCCAGTCCTGGGGGCCAGACTGGCGGCACGCTTGCCTGTGGGGCTCTGGAGCTGCGCCTGGACCCCGATGGAGGCCCGCTTGCAGGCCTGTGTCTGTTGCCTGTCGCCTTCTGATATCTGAAAACCTGCCGCACCGTGGTCCCTCCCCAGCAGAAGTGTGGGCGGGCCAGCAGCTGCGCCAAGCC
>PVJA010040669.1:0-18378 GCA_004027025.1 Myocastor coypus | reverse complement strand
TTTGTTTTCTTTTTTTATGGAAGAGTCTACAGGGTGTTCAGGATCTAGCTACTAGATCACACTGGTAGTGATCCACCTGTTTACAGCCTCCCAAGAGCTAGAATTACTGGCTGGAGACTCCACGCCCTGTCTCAAGTGGCATCTCAGTGTGCCCTGGGGGCAGGGCTGGCACCGCAGGCCTGGGATCAAACTCCCTACCCCTGCTTCTGCTTGCAGGTGCTTTAATCTGCTAAACTATCTGACTTGTCGTCCCATTTGCTTTCAAGTATGAAACAGTTTCTAGCACACTTGTGTCACACATGGTACACAAACATTTAAATGTCTCACAAACAAAAATAATACAATTTCTCATGACTACATATCCCTAAATCTGATGGTTACAAAAGTTTTGTAGATATATTACTTCAGTCAGTTCTCACTGCTTAAAATTTATTTTCAAACTGAAAATGATAAGACAGAAATAATTCAGTATTTCTGGCAAATGTGGATGGAGCATTCTCAAAATTCAGTTATATTTATCCTATTGGTATTAACTTACTGCTTTCCCTTGGTTCCATATTTAATATAATGTTTAATGAAAGCACTATCTCCTTCCACGAAATCCTAAAGATGCAAAATAGAATATAGAGAACATTTGAAGCTTAAGTTCTATTTTGATTACAGCTAAGCAGGAGTGCTTATACTATGTATACAAAGCCATAATATACGGTATATCAACTTCGATAGCAATTTTAAAATAAAAATAAAATCTGCCTTTAATGCAGAACAAAACTACTTAAACCTCATTGATCACTGATGGGGAGAATTCTAAATGCTTACATGGTCCCCACCCTACATTCCCTGTATCATCCCCTCTGCATATGAGTAGGACTTAGGAGTTGCTTGTGCAAAGATGGCAAAGGTGGCGTTATGTGACCTTAATGATGTCTTGTCATGATGGCCTTGCCAAGAAGGCTAAATAACAGAAACAACCAAGAGCCTGGAAAACCCAAGGCTGGGGAGCAACTCTTTGCTCAAAAAATGTGAGAAAGCTCGTCTTTGCCCAAAATAACGCATTCTTCCAACATGCTGACCAGGCTCGGACACTGATCCTCCTCCAGCCAAGGCTCTAGAGAGAAGCACAAATCCCTGCACGGCAACCTTACTGTAAGACCATGATTAGAAAGCCGCACTAAGCTGAGACCACATTCCTGACGCAGGGACAGTAAGAGATAATTAATGTGTGTGATTCTAAGGCACTGATTTTGGATACTATGTGAGAGAGCATAGAGAACACGTGCAGATTTTAGCTACTCTTTCATCTGATTCCTTCTAAAAATATTTTAAAGGTTGTAGTTGAGATTAGCACAATCCAAGTCGCCAGGTAAATCCTCCAAGCTGCTATGTTTTGTTTCTGTTCTTCTTTTAATATTTCAACTCAACTTATATAGCATGCACAAGGTCAGTCTTAAAGGAAAAGATCATTAAAGGATTGTCTTTGATGGATATAAGCCGCTTGACGTGTCCCCTCACTTCATAAATATGCTCAGGTCTTTTGCTTCTATTCAGTGATCTTTGGTCTCCACATTTGAAAGTTCCAGGATTTTCAACAGTCAACAATTTTTAAACTATTTTCATTGCAGTAGGTGGAGATAAAAGAGTTCAAGACAACCTTCATAACTCATCTCCTTTTCTACACTGGTATTAATTAATTCTTAAGATAATGTCACTCCTGAGCACTGCTATGACACCTCCCATGCTATAATAATTGTTGTCATGTTTACCTAAACTGATACCACTTTTTACCAATACTTATAGTTGCTCCATTTTTAAATAGGACACAATTATTGAGTTCCTTGGAATTCTCTTGTGTCCCTTTTTCCCCCCTCTAACAAGGGTGAAAGCTCAAGTTGCAGGCAACACAGCTATACCTGTACTAGTACTTTAGCAAGTTTATACGGTACGCAAAGCTCAACTCCCTGAATCCAGATTTGAAATCCAATGTTGTATTTATGTTTCTACTTGCATTCCTTAGAAAATTATTTTTAGTGTAAAATGAGAGAACTTTGTTAAGGAATGTAATTCTTGGAGATCTAATATAAACTTTAAAAAGTAGAAAACTGCTTCCCAGGAAAGAAAATGATATATGATGGTTAAGGTATGATTGGGGTAGGCTGAAAACATAAGTGACCGTTACTGGCATTTATAACTCCATAGGAAGTACAAATGCGGGTAACTTATTTACTTCTTCTCAAAAGCTATAATGAGCAGAAGGAAGTATTTTTATTATTCTTATAAAATTCGCTAAGGTTACCCTAAAAATAGGGAAGTAGCAAAACATGTGTTCACTGACAATTCAAAAAGCTAATTAGGAATGAAAACAAATTCTCAGACTGAGGAAGCTAATAACCTTGTCTATTTTGAAAAATGTAATAATCCCTTATACACCAGCGTATTTTTTTTCCAGTTTAGTCTAAGAAACAACAGAACCATGCATCATTAGGCTGGACAAGGAGATGATAAACAACATTGTTACGGCTCTGCGGTTGCTAGGTGGCTGAAGGCTCTAAAGTGGGAACTCTCATTATTTGACACAGACAAGTCGCTAAACGAGTGTCAAGGTGATTGTTGATGCTTAACGTGGCTGAGGTAGCCCTCAGCACATTCCTGTCCCCAAGAACTCTGGCCATTCTTCACCAGGGCAAAGACACCGTCCTTCCACTGCGCTTATTGCTTTCGGGTTTCTCTTATTCGAACACCAAGACATTTTTCCTTCAGTACTATTTTCATCGCACCATTTCTCTAATCCAAGCCAAGGCACAAAAAGATTCCCAACTGCTCTGCACGTAAATGAAGCTCAAATTCCTAAAATGTAATTTTCAAATAATATTGTGATCTATTCCCAGGCTTCTTTCCATTGTTGCAGTCTTATCTCTCCAAAAGCAAGCCAGGAATGCAGACCAATTCATCGCTGATCTTGGCCTATGTGCTCACTCTTCCAGCACACTGGCCTCCTCAGGATTCCCATTTCTGTCTCTGTTTTGTAATTCTTTGCTTCCTCAAGCTGTTTCTCAGTAATTTTTTTTCCCAATTCTTCATGTCCGCTGTGTTCACTCAACCTCTTGGCTGGATATCACGCATTTTCCAAACAGTTTATAATATGACAGAAGCTTATGGCTTTATATGTTAAATCTTGAACTACAGTATAGGCATCTAAAGAAATAAATTTGGTTGTATCTCCTTTGTGAAATTCCACACAAACTAACAGGGTATTTTATATACTAGGTTCTTTATAATTTCTTATTTTGTTACCTAAACTGAGTGAATCTAAGAAGGATATTATTCCCTAAAGGACATCTTCTCCACTCACGCCAAGCAGTCTGGTCTTTTATTTGAGGCATTTAAAAAGTACTGTTGACAGATTTCCTTTTTTCTTTTTCATACTAAGACAAAATCTGCTTTTGAACACTTTCCAAATGGAGCTCTCAGTTTTCTTCTCTGAAATGACACACACTAAGTCCAACTCATTTTAAGTGACAGTTCTGTATTTACATTAAGGCAGATACCATGGCTCTCTTAAGCTTGTTTCCAGTCAGGCTCTTCCCATTCTATGATCTTGCTGCACAAGCCATGGATTCCAGACCCGCTGCCCCTTCATTTGGTCATTCTGGAGAGTCTTAGCTCTTTACCAGAGTTTCTCATGGGTCTCCATTGCCTCAAAGTATAATATTTTAATGTTATATTTTAGTGGAAGATCTAGTTCGGTAAATCTTGGCACTTTACTGCTAGTAACAGAGTTTAAGTTTACTTTATCTATTTTAATGTTGCATAATTTGGCTCAAGCTAAATAAACATCTAACAATACTTTGCAAAGATTATGTTTCATGCATTTGCATCTTGAACTTGCATAAGCACTAGTTGCTAGTAGTCTTCAAATAAATCTTGCAAAGGAGAAGGGAAGATATTAGACTGGAAGAGCTGTTTTTGTTTTGTACTGTTTTGTTTTTGTGGCTCACTCAGCCTACTCCCGGGGCAGGGCTGCTGTGTCACCTGGTGCCAAGGATCAAGCCATGGTCCCTGTGCTTTGCCTAAACTTGCCTAAGTAGACACTTTAGACAAATGAGCTATCTCACTGGCTACCTGAGAGAGTTTATAATCTGTACAAAAAGTTGTTGAAAAAAAACCATGCAGCTATGAAAGTAAATATTTTCTTTAATGAACTGTAACCTATAGTCATAAATTTAAGAGACTACCAGTTAGAGAGAGAACTAAATTTATTCTAAGTACCTCCTGATGATAAAACTGGGAAACAGCTAGATTTCAATGAAAAAAGTTTACCCTAAAGATAAATGACTCCTAACAATTAATACTGTTCAATAAAATGCATTACCCCCAACAAACCATTATATCACTGACTGTGTTCAACCATAACCTGACTACTGTCTCACCATTAAAATTTCATATTGAACTAATAATCCTTCATAAAGAAAGGGGCAGCAGTCTGGGCAGATTGCTCAGGGGTTTAAGTGTCTGCCTGGCAAATACAAGGACCCGGGTTGGATCCCAAGTACTACATGCCATGCCAGCCCTGGAACCCACCATGTTGGCCACAAAAACTGGGTGTGGTGACACACACCTGTAATCTCAGCACTGGGGAGGATGAGACAGGAGGATTAGTATGAGTCTGAGCTACATAGTGAGATTCTGTACTAAATAAATAAATATTTAAAAAAGAAGAAGAAAGGGGTGCTAGTAGGAGTTACCAAGTGGAGTTTCCACAGCTCATCATCACAGACTACAAGGTCTGCAGGTAAAATGCAAGGGAGGTTCTTTTCTACCAGGTACAAAGCTACATGTAAACTTCAGTAACTATCAAAGCTGGCTCTTGGTGACTCCTTTATCTTTGCTGCTTTGGTTTTATTTGCCTCTAAAATTCAGAAATCCAGAGGGCGTCCAGGGAGACAGCTCAGTAGAATAAGCGCTTGCTTGACAAGTGCAGTGTCCTGAATTCAAACCCCAGTACCACAAAAAAAAAAAAAAAAAAAAAAAATCCTCCTGGATAATTATTATGCCCATATTGGCATTGCTAGCCTACATTCAGGTTCTCTGTGTAACACACACTTTTCTGAATGTTGGTGGGTGTTGCTGCTGGATAAATTAGCCTAAAGATTCCAACAGCCATGCTTTCTGCTGGAAAACTGAACCAAATTTTGTTTCATTTTTATTGTGCTAGTGATTAAAAGATTAAATACTTTGGGCACCAGTCTCTATAACAAAGGAAGACTGGTTCTTAAACAAAGGAGTGTCCAGCAAAGCCATAGCCATCTGTGATGGTGCAGTTTCCCCTGACCCACTCTGACATTATATTCCTGGAGAAATGGGCTCCAGGTTTTTTCCACTAAGCACACACAGAGGTGGCATCTTGATAATAGAAAGAGAGAGAGAGAGAGAGAGAGAGAGAGAGAGAGAGAGAGAGAGAGAATTGCGCAAGTGTGTGCATGAGCACGCACACATGTGTGTGTATCCATCAAAACATTTGATATCAGAAATCCTGATCTCGCATCCCTTTCCCCCATTTCAGTTCAGACTTTGGATTTGTCAAGTGACTGACTGAGTGTTAACAGCCAGCAGATGGACTAGAAGGGCAGATGGGGCTCTCTCATGAAAGCAGCGAAGAAGTGATTAAAATCACCAAGGACTACACTCATTATTCATCCTTTCAAAGGATGCTATATTTTTGTCTACTGTTACAGCCAATCAAAATAGCACAGCAGACAACAAAATTCTGTTAATCTCTGTTATTATCTCTTTGTTTAGGCAGTGAAACTTAATAAGAAAGTATATATATATATATATATATATATATATATATATATATATATATACATATATATATAATTCATCTGCTTGAATATTATGATAGCCTTCCTTAAAACTATAGAATGCTTGTATTTATTTTTCATTTTTATAAAATTTGTGAAGGTTAGTGACTCTCTTCAAGCTGTGCTGGTTTCTACAGTTTTACTTTCCTTACACTTGATCATTCCATGTGATGTGTGGTCAGGCCTTGTACAGGTTGATGTTGCCACGGTGAATAGTATTCAACCTCTCTAAATTCAGACACTTCTTTGGGATAACAGCAGACATACCTGCATGACTGTTTCTTTCAGAACAGGTTTTTACATTGAACATTTATATCATCACCACTATTACTTCCTACATTTCTGTTTTACTTCTTCAGGAATACTTTGAGCAAAATGCCAATAGCCCCAAAAGAAACTCTGTCTAATTAATTTGTAGCAAAATCTTCCATTTGTGACCAGAAGTAATGTTCCCCAGTTGGACAGCAAACTTTATTCTGAAGTTTATTTGATTATGTAATATTGATCTCTGCATCTAAAGGGATGTTCTAAGGGAACAAGCTATGATTTAGTCAGGTCCAAAAATTTATGTCTTGAGAGGTAGTGGTATTTTGAAGGACTTATAAGAAAAAGGCCAGTAAGAAGTTCCTGTGCAATTTTGAAGCAGAACTTCAGAAGAGATTTAGGTGCTTCTCATGCTGCCTTCGTTCCTCAAGAAATAGTTCTTAGAAAAGCCTGAGCCTGGTCCCATAAAACTTCTCTGCTTTTTCATTTGGCCACATAAGTTTTTCTTCCATCATGTCTACCATTCATTGCCAACCACCATGACAAGAAACACACGAAGGCCTCAGTTTCCACAGCTATGGGCTGAATAAAATTCACTCCCTTATAAAGTTAACCTGCCTAATGTATTTCATTATTATAGCAAAACTCAGACTAATATAGAACTAAAGAACATAAAAAAGAGAGACTTTGGAAAGTTCAATCACCTGTGGCAAGCAGAACCAAGTCCCTTCAGAACTTGTGACTGTACTATCTTACATGAAACAGAAGACAACACCAATGTGATTAAGTTAAATTGTTCAAATGGGATTATGTTCCAGACTCTCCTGGTGGGTACAGTGTAATCACTGGTGAGGGCAGAGGAAAACAAAATAAGATGTTAAGATGGAGGCCAACATCAGAGAGGTCTGAAAAAGCTGTAGGGCTGGTCTTGAGGATTAAAGATAGAACCACTATATAGGATATCAGTGTCCATAAGAACCTCGAAAAATGAAGGAGGTAGATGGTCCCTATAGGCCCCCAGTCAGAACATATTCCTGCCAACACTTTGGTTATAGAACTTTTAAATTTAAGAATCATGGATGATACATCCATATTGTTTTAAGCTACTGCAGTCTTGGTAATTTGCTAAAGAAGCTATAGAAATTTAAAATAGCATTCAAAATATTTGAAGTAATGATATCAGCATTAAAATATATTTATATGCATTTTTTACTTTAAAACTGAAATGGCAATGAGATTTTGCCATGCATAGGTAGCTCAGATTAAAGAGAAGACATTTAGGGTTGCTATGTTGGTGATTCCTGAGGCTACATGTGACTGGGTGAGACAGCAGGTAGCATGTCACCAGCGACCCCTTGTCTCAGTTACTGTTCGCTCATTACTGTGACAAAATACCCCACAACCAAAATGAAGGAGGTTTTAGTCCATACTCAGCTGGCTCTGAGGCAGAGTGTCACAAGACAGAGAGCAGTCATTCATTGTGGTGGCAAAGAGCAAGAAAGCAAAAGGAGCGGCAGCAGTTCAGCTAAATACCTAGCCTCTCTCCTCCTTACATTGCAATGCAGAGTGTCTGCACAGGGCTCTCACACTCATAATCCCAGCTGCGGATCAAGAATCAATCACAAACTCCAGAAGTCACCTCACGACTCATGAGGCTTTGGGGTGACAACTAGACACAAACCTTAGCATCCTTGTTCTAGGAATAAGTGCTTATGACAGGACCTGTCTTTCAAACATTTGACATCTCTGGTTACTTAAAAGGGAAAATAAATCATCTCGAATGTTTACAAGAAAATATTAGGTGTGAGTTTGTATTAGAAGAAGAGAATTTTTAATTATAGTCCACTAGAAAAAATTATTAAAGTCATATATGCTACCAGTAGAATCAGATCTAAAATTAAGAGCTTTTTACTTACTACTGGAACTCTTTCTGCTATATCTCAATAAGTTAGGTGGTTCTGGTAAAGATGTTATTAGTGAGCACACTGGAGACACTCACCTTATCTTACTCAATGCTTCAGCGTGCTCTTGTGCTGCCTTCTTTGGTGCTCTGTCTAAACATCAAAGAGGCCTGGTTACACTTTGGAAAGACGCCATGTCTTTCAGAATTCAGTTGAGATCTTACACTTCTTTAGTCCCTTTGTTCCTTTCTGATGGTCCAACTCTTCTACAGAGAAAAAAATCCAACAATTTCTTAGAGGAATATCATGATTTCATTGGGCAATGAAATGGTAAGTCATTACAAAGCCAGCATTTAATAAACACAGAGTAAAATATATGAACCAATAACAACAACAAAAAAATAAAATAAAATGCGTGAATCAAATGAAAACCATCCCTACTAACTCCCTCCTACCTGCACTGAATACTATGTATGAGAAAAGGGTGCTTGAACCAACCACTCTCCAGCTGTGAATATTTAATTTATTTCAAACTAGTAAAAATACTATTGGGTAATAAAAATATCTATCTTGTGATTTAATAAAAGGATTAAATGGAATAAAAATGAAATTTCACCAGAGAAATGTACTTTGTTTTATCTTTGATATTTATTTTTTGTTACTCAAATTGTCCACATTAGGTTCCATTATATAAGAAAGATCTATCCCTTACTCTTTTATACCACAGAAGGTTTAAATTTCTGCTATGGCCTGACTGAAAGTCTGTCTGAATTTTGTACATGTCCCAAGGCTTGGCTTAAGACTGAGATTAAGCATGGAAGACTGGTTAATCTTTCAAAAGATATGTCAAAGTAGCAAACTATTGGAGCAGTGACACAGTTATTACTGGGGACTTTTAGCCAGATTTATGTTGAAAATCAAGAGCAAAGAGCCAAGCAGGATAATTTAAAATGTGAGTTTGGCCAGGAAGGAAGCACCAGGAAAGCTATGGACTGTAAAGATGGAGCTGAAAGGATCTCCACTGTTGGTGAGAAACCAAAGAACTGAGAATGTGGCCTGAGGGCATCACACGAAGTAGAAGCTCTCCGCTCTATGCAGCCTCAGAATTGCAAGTGAGAGAGACTTCGTCTTGAAAAGAAAGCCTCAGAGAGCCAAGTTCCAGAATGGGGGCAGCAGCCAAAACAAGTTCCAAAATGGTGCCAGCATGGAGACTTTGTTTCTTGGAATCAGACTTAGAGTGCTCAGCAATCCGTGCCTTGACCCGTGCAACCAAGAGAGAAGGAAGCCTGGCTAATACTCCAGCTGGCAGCAGATCTTGGAATCATCCATGTGGCATTGGTTTTAGGTGCGTTCAGAATGCAGGAGTTATTACATTAAGAAGGCTCCTACCTGAATTTCTTAAGAAGGCCTGGGAGATCAGGCAGTGTGCCCCTGATAGAGCAGTGTTTGAAGCAGAGAGTGAGAAGCCAATTCAGTGGAAAACCCAGAAGTTTAGAAAAGCCAGAAATGTGGATTGCCTCAGGGAAACTGCAAAGAGGGAGCAAGGCTGGACTAAGAGAAGTCATGGGAGTTACCACCAAGAGTGCCATAGGGGCAGACCTGTATGGAGCTCACACCTCAATGCAAACTGCTTTGGATGCTCCAGTTGGAACTATGAAATTTAATGTTTGCCCTACTGGATTTTGGCCTTGTGTTAGTACTGTGTTTTTCATACCCCTGTTGTTTGCAACTTTTGGAATGGTAATGTTTATCTTGTGGTAATGTTTATTTTGTGGCTTTGAATGTTGGATGTGTTTAACTTTTCTTTTGTATAGGAGCTCACAGTTAAGAGTTTGCCTTGGATCTTGGAGGAGACTTGGGACTTGGACAGCAACCCTGAAACTGTTGGGAATTTGACAACTCTTAAGAGATGGACTAAAATGTCTTTTGCACAAAGGGATGTACATGAGACTTCGGGGGCCCAGGGGCAGAATGTTATGATTGTGTCTAGTTGTCCCCCCAAAGCTTCATGCAGTCATGGGGCAGGAACTTCTAGAGTCTGTGATTGGCTCATGATCCACTGGGATTATGTGTTTTAGTACTATTGAGATTATCAATTTTAGTACTGCTAGCATTATGAGTGTGGCCTGAGGCAGAGAGCCTGAATGTCATATAATAGATACAGAGAAGCAGACTCTGCTGCTCTCTGTTGCCCTGGTTGGTTGGCTGCCTCTGTCACCATTTTGTTGTTGTCTGGCTGCCTTGAGCTGCTACTCTCTGCCATGTGCATTTTGCCTTAGAGCCAGCTGAATATGGACTGAAACATTCCGTAACGGTAAGCTAAATAAACTTTCCCTTCTTTCATTTTGGGTGTCAAGTATTTGTCCCAGCAATGAGAGAACAGTAACTAAGACAAATTTTCTCTTTTAAGTCAGCCCCTCTTCATGAAGACCCAAATTCTGGACTCAAATGTTAACTAAGCTGAACTAGAACAAGAGGTTCAGAACCTTGTTTACCTCTTCAGAGATCACTGCATTTCCCATTGATGACATCCAAGCTGCCTGCTGAAAAGGCACAAAAGCTCTGCCAATATCAGGCAGAAACTGGTTCAAGAAAAGAAAGAAAAAAAAAGCTTCACAAATTTCTGTAACTGCTATGAGTGTCTATAAAATCTGGCTTCTTAAATTCACAAAAACAGTGATGTTAACTCAGACTGTTAGCCCTTTGGAGTGCCCAGTGGTCTACCTATGCAAATGTTTGGATGCAGCTGCTAAGGGCTGCCTGCCCCTTTACTTCTGTAGTCTAATAACTACTGTCTTTCAGATCAAGAAAGATGACAGATTTATCTTAAGGCGAGGGAGATAGTGCATGTCAAAAGTGTCTGTCTGGCAAGCAAAAGATCTTGAATTTGATCCCCAGTACAGCAAAAAATAAAAAGAAAGAAGTTTGTTGCACCAACTGGAAGTGACAAACTAACCTTAGACTAAGGCCTAATTGTCCAGATGTCACATGCTGAACTGTGATAAGTTATTCTAAAACTAGGTCCTCTGGCAGATACTGAGCACACCCTGTTCATGAATGGGAGTACCTCTGTTAGAAATCAAGACTGACAGGATCAGTGTACTGTGGTCTCCTTGGACAAACTATTGTGGACACTTTGAACAAAACAAATTTGACCAAAACTCTCCTGCGGGGATGAATTGCACAGCAAATCACTTACTGCAGTTATCTGGAAACCTCTGACCAAAAATGCCTAATAAGCTAGTCCAAAGCATCTAAGTCCCCTTTGGGGATCCAATTAACTGAAATATCAACTCTAGTTAAAGAACTTACCCCAATCTCCCATTCCTCACCCATACTGAGAATGCAATAAAAATTTGTAGGCTCTTGTTATAAAAAATCATCCTGACGGACAGCTTACCCTTAATCATTGGAAATGACAATGGGCCTGCATTTGTAGTAGAGATAACTAAAGAACTAACTTAAATAAAATCTATATGCAGTATATAGAACATAATGCACTAGAAAAGTTTTCAAAAGAGATTGCAACTAGTTTTTAAAAACTGGCTATGTTTCTAAACATTCCTATACAGACATATAACCAAAATACATACTAATCACCCCTACAAATTTCAGAAACCCAGCTTTACATCCACTGGAGAATTTAGCTGTACAGTTCCTCGAAGGAAAGAATGTTCTAAAGTCTTGTGCTAGGCAATCTAGACACTGACCAGATCATACAGAGATGAACCCTGAGGACATCATTCTCGGGATTGCTCTATACCTATTCCTCTTGATTTTGGTGTCTTTTCAGGCTGCTTATCCCAGTTGTTGCTTCCTGGCACCTCCTAGCTGTTTTGTTTATTTGTTTGTTTGTGTTTGTTGATTTGTTTGTTTTTACCTTAAAGTCTATAGATGGTTGCCCTGACACAGTAGAACAACCAAAACTTAGCCAAGATTTGGTGACCATCGAAGGCACATTGTACTAGATCACATTAACTCCCTTACTGCCTTGCTAGAGTAATGTTACAGAAGAGACAGAGCTAAGTTAAGTGTCTTCCTAAAAACAATTTAGGAAAAATAATCTCCGTAGCAAGACGATCTTAAAGAGCTATACTAGGGCCCAGCCTAAGATCATTGACTGCTTCTAGTTTGGCCTTTTCTCAGATCACATATAATATGGCCAGCAAAAGTGTGCCAGGAAAAATAAAAGAAGGGCTAAATATAACATGAAATGTCTCCCTCCTAAGCCAGGATACTTCAGTTTTTTTAGTAGCCCAGATAGTAGTTCCTGTTCCAGTTCCGTTTGTTTCTGTCTTTAACAAACGTCTGGTCACTGTGATACATAGCTGGTCACGGTGATGTATGTTGTACAAACCCATCCCCAAATGACAAGCCACTCTGCCTCTGTTCTTCCCGCTTGCTTATCCCTGCAAGTCCCAGATCTCCATGTGTCAGGGCTTGATATTTTGGGAATGATCATGATCAGTGCCCATCAATATAAATAAATCTGACTCCAAGTCCTGCACATCATTTCAGTGTTTCTAATTGGCATACCATCATGAGTTCACAAGATAATTATCAGACCAAAAGGCAAAGACAGACTTGAGAACCACATTTCTGAAGCTGACAATCAGAGCAAAACAATGTAAAGCTAAGCAAAATAAAGTTAGGCAAAATCTCCTGGGTATTTTTTAAGGAAAAGTGCAAACCACAGTGATATACGTACTCCCATGTTATAGCAGCATGATTTGTCATAGCTAAATCCTGGAAACAACACAGATGCACATCAACTGAAGAATGGATAAGGAATATGTGGCATTTTTTACAAAATGGAGTATTGATCAGCTAATAAACAGGATAAATGGGCTGGGGAGATAGCTCAGTAGAATAAGTGCTTGCCTGGCAAGTGTAGGGCCCTGAGTTCAATCCCTGGTACAGCAAAAATAAATAAATAAATAAATAAATAAATAAATAAATAAATAAATACATACATACATACATACATACATAAATAAATAAACAGGATAAATTTGAGCCTTTTGTCAGTAAATGGATGTAAGTAGAGAACATAAACTTAAGTTAAATAATCAGAGCCACATATGCAAACATCATATTGTCTCCTTAGTGTGAGACCGTAAAACAGAAAAATGGTATCTGAAAGGTATAATAGACACTGGTGGGCCAGTAAGATAACTCAGGGGACTAAAGCACCTGCTTATGGAAGTTTAGGCAATTTCAGGGACTGCAGTTTGACCCCTAGCACCATATGCTGCTCCAGCCCTGCCTCCCAGGGTGTGCTGATCTGGCCACAGAGTCCAGGCATAATGGAGAATGTCTATAATTCCAGCAATGGGGAGGCTGAAAACAGGAGGATCACCATGAGTCTGAGCTGTGTAGTGAGACCCTGTAACAACCAAATACATTTAAAAAATAAAAGATACTAAAAGGAAATGACCTTACTCAAAGGAAGGAGTTACTGGGTTGAGGAGAAGGACAGGAAAGGAAGTGGAGGAAAGAGTTTTACCTGTTTTTGTAAGCAGGATGGTTTGGACAACTGTACTGTGTATTTCTGCTGCTCTGTAGAAAGAAGCAGGTAGTGCTTTGCTTCATGTCCTATTTTTAGTTATTTCTCCTTTTTGTTTTCTTGACTTCTTATACATTTCTTTTTTTTCTTTCTTCCAATTTTATGTGCATAAATGTGGTAATATGAATAACTGGTTGGAAGACAACATTATGCATTATAGCAAATACTATGAAATTCATATTACTTTGTTAAAAGAAAGTCTCTATCACTTGTAATTTTTCCTGATTTAACTCTGTTTATACTCTCCCTAAAAAATAAAAAAAGATGGACAAATTAATAGAATAGCCAATGCTAGATGTGTAGAGTCTATCTTATTACAAACATAATATAGTTTTTATAAAGCACATTAAATCCTCAAATTTAAAAATTTTAATAACTTGAAGAAAATGCTCTAATATTAACAAAACTAACATAAGAAATTTTCTAAATGGTACTATTAACACAACTACAAAGAAAATTAATCTCTAATTTTAAATATTTCCTTATTAAACATCTCTAGGCCTATATGTATTCAGCAAATTAAAGCAAGCATTTATTTTGTCACATTTTATTAAGCCAAGTAATTTGTCTGTTGAACGTAACAATTTAAAAGTTGCACTCACATTTTCTTTTTGCTTTATTCTATTATTCTAGTACCAAACTACTATTGTTTTCTCAAAAGAATGAATTCAAACATTCAAAACATTCAAAGAAAACCATGTTATCTTTGTTCCAACTTTAATTGCATTTTTAACTGATGTATTCGTATAAAAGCATAACCACTTTGTTCTTTACCACAGCTAGTAAGCAGCACTGTTGTACAAAAATTTGCACTTTATGTTAAGTTAATACGTAATGCCCCTTTGTTCTATCTAATTTTAAACATGATATATTTCATGATGACAAAAAGGTTTATGAGAAAAAGCAATCAGTTCTGTAAATTGTCTGCTATGTACAAATCCCTACAACTCCCCATACCACTTACTTACCCTCTTGTGATTTATCTCATTCTCATACATCTTCCATTAATCTGAACATAATTATGCTCTAATCTGGGTTTTATTTACGGTAAACTCTGAGCTTCCAATACCACATTAACAACTTAGTGTATGTAAATTTCTTACATAATACATACCCAGTAAATATCTGCCAAATAAACAAATTTGGGGACAATGTTTGTAATAAAAATCCCACATCTACATAACAGTCCTCATGTTTTTCAATGCCCCTAAATTTGTCAGCAGATTTATTGAGCACCTATATTATAACATGTGCAGAGATATTGCATGTCATACTGTGACAAGCACCATTTATGTTCAGTTATAAGCATAACAGTTATATTGTAAGTCTTGAGCTTTGGGGAGTGCCTTACCTTCCTAAGAGGAAGGGGAAACTAGACTAGGAAAAGGTGCTTTACAAGTTTTATGTATCACTCAGTGGAGATCTCTAGCATGCAAACAGACCTTCTGAACTCTTCCATGTCTGACTCTGTGGGTGGCCACTGTAATCTCTTATATATTTATATACTGTGCATTTTATCTGTTTCTGAGACTGAGCATAGTGACACGCACCTGTAATCCCAGTGCTTGGGAAGCTGAAACAGAGGATCACCATGAGTTCAATCTGTGTATTGAGACCCTGGAAACCTTGTACTAAATACATTTTTAAAAATTTGTTTCTGTAGTACCCACTGGCTGACACAGAAGGACTACAAGCAACTATAAGACTTATGACATTGAGTTAGAATACACCTGTAGTCATTCACTCCTGTGCCACACAGTGAAAATACGATGACATTGAGATTTACAGTTCAGATAACCCACACACCTGAAGAACATTTCCCTTCTCTTTGAAGCCTTCTGGAAGCCTTTTGCTCAGACTATGTTAAATCCATGCAGTCTTACTGCAAAGTGCCATTTATATATGAAATCTCCTCTGTCTTTCTAATTCAGCAGCACTCTTGATTCCTGTTTTAGGTTGCTTAGACTACCCATGTACACATGCTGAGGTCTCTGTCTCCACCAGAGTACTCCCTGTTATGCACAGTGGGTACTGGAGCATTATTGATAGTGCTATCTTGGTGTTCAGTGTGATGCAGACCTGCTTCCTGATAGATTGAGGCCACAAGAGAAAATACCAAAAGTCTGAATCTCACCACATAAATCAGAAACTACTTCATACAGTGACCATGATAAATAGTTCTGAAAACATTCTGGTAGAAAACGTTTAGAAGAGTCTTACAGTATTGTGTTATACCTGAATTAAAAGGCAGATTTATTAATGAATTTATCTCTGTTATGTTTTATGTCTAGTTGTCCCCCAATGCCTCATGCAATCACGAGGCAGGGACTTCTAGAGTTTGAGACTTGACTATGACCCACTGGGATTATGTGTTTTCGTACTGATCAGATTATGGGTTTGAGTACTGCTGGTAATTATAGGTGTGGCCTGAGCCAGATAGACTAAGACAGAGAGCCTGATGTAATATAGAGACAGAAAGACAGACTCAGTCTGCCGCGCTCTGCTCCCCTGCTTATTCCATTGCCTCTGTTGCCATTGTTGCTGTTCCGCTGCCAAGAACTGCTACTCTCTGCCATGTGCCACTCAGCCTTGGAGCTGGCCAAATATGGACTGAAACCTACAGTGTGTGAGCTAAATAAACCTTACCTTCCTTCGTTTTGGTTGTCGGGTATTTATCCCCACAACAAGAGAAAAGTAACTAAGACAATCTTCAAGCTAGCATGTTTCTTGTTTTGTTTTAAAACAAAGTGTAACAACACAAAGTGTAGCACCTCATTGAAGCATTACAGAGCTTGCTGTTGAAAACTAGCATGTTCACTGCAAAGAGGTGGCTATCATAGCACACAGTCAAGACAGAAGGGGTACTTTTCATTAGGCTAACAAGCGGTTTACAGATGTTGAATTTTAATCAATTCCTTGCTTTCCTGAATGTCTTAGTTACTCTTCTCTCGTTGCTGGGACAAACACCTGACACTCAAAGTGAAGGAAGGAAAGGTTTATTTAGCTCACAGTTACTGGACGTTTCAGTCCATATTCAGCTGGCTCCAAGGCAGAGAGGCACATGGCAGAAAACCACCTTTCATGGTGGATGGTAAGAGCAAGAGTGCAGGGAACTAAGTAGCAGCAGCTCAAGCAGTCAACTTGTCTTCCTACCTTACACTGAAATGCAAATTACCTGCCCCAAACAAAGTGCAACACGCATTTCCACAATAATCAATTACAAATTCCAGAAGCAGCCCCATGACTGCATGAGGCTTTGGGGGGAAACCTATATGCAAACCATAACAATGTATTGTATGGGTATTCTTTTATCCTCTCATTTTGAATGATATTCTTCTTCTGCCAGATTCAGATAATAGTTAAGATTTTTCAATATTATCAAAATATACTACATACTATATTTTTGGAATTTATTATCTGAAAGTGCTATATGAGGTCCCCACAAGGGCTTCTGGAGTCCTAAAATTATGAATACAAATTGCAGGAAATCAAAGATATGCTAATAGTAATTTTAAGGCATTTGATATTTTGATTACAAATTGCTTTTATTTTCACTGCTGATTTGTAGTTATGGATGAAATAGGTAAGGATAGTAGATAATAGCTATATGGATAGTAGATAAGGGTTTAAAAAGTATACAATGGTCCCTTCTGTTACAACAATCCAAGCAAGATCATATGTTGATTCAGAAGACCCATACCTTGTACTGGAAATGTATGCTTTCCAAATTAAACGACAATATTTTCCTTACTTGTTGACAATAGCAAAACAACCAACATTTGGATTCAGACAAAGAGCTACATTTTTAATTTCCTTAAGAGGCTGATTGAGTTTGCTCACAAGTATCTGATAAGAACAGTGCAATATCTAATTGCATTTTAAATATGGTTAGTAACTAAGCTTTGTCCATGTTACAGTAGTTGGGCAATGTGACCAACATGTCTGACACTGAGATAAAAATAGAGAGCTCCACTCCGTGACGATGAGGAAATTATTTCAACTTGTCAACACTCAGGTTTTCTGAATAGACCAGATGTAAACCATGCTGATTTCATACAGCTTTAGAAGTCAAATCAAGTCGCATACATATAAAATGCCCACATAATTTCTTATACACTATAACAGTTCAAAAATGACAAATAACATTGCACTTTCTTTATTGTTATTATACCCCTATATTTTTACAACATTTCACAAAATGCATGGGCACTATACATGTGTGGTCAAATTGAATATTAAGCATTGGAATAATTCAAGTAGTCATTCAACCTCCTCTTTAGTATAAGACCCTAAAATCAAGGCCATTAAAAAGAATGTGAAGGGCTGGTCAAAGCAGATTAAAGCACCAACAAGCAGGTTCAGGGGCTGGGAGAGGGGAGGATTCATTCCTGGGGGCCTGCTGTGCTGGCCCTGACCCTGGGGTGCACTGATAGAAGTTAAGGCTGGGTGTGGTGGAGCACTCCTATAATCCCAGCTCTGGTCACTCTGAGTCCAGTCTAGTAGTGAAACTATGAACACCCTGTAGACCTTTCCCTAAAATACAAACATATATATATGATATGTATATATATATATGATATATACATATAGATAGATAGATAGATAGATAGATAGATAGATAGATAGATGGATAGATAGATAGATAGTTTAAATAACAAAAAAGAAAGTGAAGCCAGGCTGTTCCTCTAAACCCAACATACCTGGAATCTGAGGCAGAAGGAAGTTTGAGCCCAAGCTACTAGGCAGGGTAGGCAAGGCAAGGCAAGGCAGGGGAGGGCAGAGGAGG
>PVJA010040668.1:0-18371 GCA_004027025.1 Myocastor coypus | reverse complement strand
AAAAAAAAAAAAAATTTACAAAGATATTAGCAATAAAAGACATCTGGGGCCTGGCAGGATGGCTCAGTGGTCTAAAGCACCTGCTTAGGAAAGCTTGGGCGGCTGCAGGGACTGTGGTTCCATCCCCAGCACCACATGCTGTGCCAGCCCTGCCCTCAGGGCAGGCTGAGCTGGCCATAAAAATAAACAAAAGTTCTGAAATAAGAAAAAAAAAATAAAGCCGGGTGTGGTGGCGCACGCCTGTAATCGCAGCACTCGGGAGGCTGAGGCAGGAGGATCAGTGCGAGTTCCAGACCAGCCTGGGCTACAAAAGTGAGCTCAAGGCCAGCCTCAACTGCATAGCGAGACCCTGTCTCAAAAAAAAAAAAAAAAAAAAAAATCTTAAAAAAAAAAAAAAGAAATAAAAGACATCATCAGTTAAGAAGGGAAAAATGCAAATAGATGAACA
This sequence comes from Myocastor coypus, assembly GCA_004027025.1. Classification (NCBI taxonomy): domain Eukaryota; kingdom Metazoa; phylum Chordata; class Mammalia; order Rodentia; family Myocastoridae; genus Myocastor; species Myocastor coypus. Next base: position 17,923 of record PVJA010040668.1, on the reverse strand, counting down.
AGATGACGCTTATTAGTTTTAGTAATGACCAAAGACACACAGACTCGCATGTGCACAAGGCATCACCAGGTCTCTCCCGTCGGTGCCTCACTACCTGGAGCCACTCAGTAGGGGTGGAAGCTGCAGGACACCGACTGGAAGCAGCACAGGGCTCTGTGCTGTGCCCCTCCCCACCTGGGGCCCCAAGTCTTAGCCTGATCCCCACTGCCCTTCCTCCTGCCTCTCCTCTCCACTTCCAAAAGTGCCTGCAGCTGCTGCACACGCTGGTGCTGTCGATGAGATCCTACTGCAGGCGCACCAAGCTGGCAACAGTGCCAAGCCAGCACTGCCGGAGATGGGAGGACCACAGAGCAGAACCCTTCTGATGCTACCAGAGGGGATGGCTGATGGGCTAAGCCACCCGACAGGCGAATTTAGCAACATCTGGCTCAGGTGAGGACACAGCCATCGCAAACCAGGCACAGGCGTGACCTTTTGACAAGCAGCACAGCAGCCCCTGCTTCCTGCTGCTTGCTTTTGGTCACTGTCACATGCCCTCATGCTATCTGAAGGTGGAGTCATTTCTTAAAAACAAGGCAGTTCTTTATATGCTGACCTGGAAATACCCAACATGGATTAAAAAGCCATATTCTGCAGACTGGCAAGATAGCTCAGCAGTCTAAAGTACCTGCTTAGGCAAGCTTAGGCAAGCACAGGGGCCATGGTTTGATCCCCAGCACCAGGGTGGGCTGTGCCGGCCACACACAAATAAACAAACAACATATTCTAGTACAAAGTGCGTAACTAGGCCAGGTGTGGTAGTGCATGTCTGTAATCCCAGCACTTGGGAGACTGAGGCAGGAGGATCAGTGTGAGTTCGAGACCAGTCTGGGCTACAAAAGTGAGCTCAAGGCCAGCCTGAACTACATAGCGAGACCCTGTCTCAAAAAGAAACAAAACAAAATGCATAACTGCATCTGTGGAGATTAAACATACACTTGACATTCTTGAACACTGACCAAAAATGTTGCAAACAGGACCCACATGAACATCAACAGGAGCACCTCTGGAGAGCAGGCGTGGGAACTGGAGGGACTTCCTGTCCCTTTCTGTTTGTTGGTGTAAACTCTAAGCATGCAGCATTTTTATGGCTTAAGCTTAAGCATTTCCTTACAATTGAGGGTGGAGGAGGGAGAAGAAACACAGAGCAGAGAGAGCAGATACCTCCAAGACAGGCCTTGTGCCCCTGCTGGGATGCTGCTCCCTTCACCTTGGGCGCGTTAGAAAACATCCACAATGAAAAGTGGTGTGGTAAGCAACAAGACTGCACTTCAGTCTGGCGTGTTTCCCACACGTAGCTGTAGAAGGAAACCAAGAATCACCGTGTTCTAAGCATGGATGCAGGGCAGACAGGAACTCCAAGTCCCTGCAGACACCAGGATCTTTTTTTTTTTTTTTTTTTTTTCCTTCTTGTTTTGGTACTGGGATCAAACTTGAGACCTTGCGCTTGGCAAGCAGGCGCTTATGCTATGGAGCTATATTCCCTGCTGCAATACCAGGATCTTACGAGGTTCAGTTAGTTGAATTTTCAAACTGCAACCAATAGAAAGCAACACTATAGCATAGGTAAAAATGCATCAAAACAAAAAACTTACAGTTCATTTTGAAAATCCAATACACAGCACATTGAGGTGCAAAAAGCAGAGCAAAGTGCTTCCATGAATCCCTGCTCCAGCAAGCAGAAGCTCAGAGGCTGACAGAGACAATGGAAGTCAGAGTTGGGCAGAACACAAAGGTCCTGCAGGGCAGACTCCGTGGAATACATGAATACTAAGCAAGCGGCTTCCCATGGCCTTGGAAAGAGGCACAGTGAATGCGAAACAGAAGCTCCAGCGACGATATGATCGGTGCCCACAATCACCACCCAAAATAACGAGCAGTAATCCAAGAAGAGTGTGAAACGTAAGGGAGACAACAGAGAGGTGATGTAATCCTGGAACCAGGGGCTGAGGACTGCAGAGCCTGGGATGTTTGCGTCGGAAACTGAAGGACAAAGAGCTGAGCATCAGAGCAAACAGCATTCTGTTCCCACAAGGGCCAGGCCTGTAGCCCTTTCCTGCAGTGACAGCCACCCGGAGGCCACAGTCAGATGTGGGCATCATGGGGGTGTGTGCAGGAGCCAGGGACTGCTCAGGCCCACACGACTCCTGAGAACATGACGGATGCTCAGGATTGCCCTGCAGCACGCTAGGGAATGAGACACTGCTCACAGTGACTGCGGACCCTCCTCCAAGCCACACACACTGCTGCTTCCCTTTCCCAAAGGCCAACCCCAAAACTCTGGGTACCTCACGTAATCCAGCTGAGGGAAAAGTCTTCTAAGGGCCCAAGCCTTTCAAGCCCTTTGATGCGATGCTCTTGCCACCCCACCTGGCTCCACCTTGGCCTGTTTGGTGCTAAAGCCACCCACTGCTGGGCCCTCCCAGCTGATGTGGTCCCCTGGGGAGGCTCCATGCTGACTTCAAGCCAGTGCCCACCACCTCCTTGCTGTTCCCAGCCAGCCTGCCTCTGCCCTGGCGCCCTCCTCTGTAGACCTGCCGGCCCTTCCCAGGGGCCTCGCCCCCAAGTCCTCCTTCACGAAGGGGCCAGACTCCTGGGAGAAACAGCTGGACCTCCAGGGGTCTCCAGGGCCCACCTGCAGGTTGAGTTGCAGAGAACACTCTCAGGCTCCCTCACACAGCCCTGCCCACCTCTTCCTGCGGCTGCAGATGAAGGGCCATCCCACTGCCCAGGGTCATCGCACAATCCACAATCATTCTCTGCTCCAACTGGCCACTCAAAAGTCCCCTTGGCTACAATGGTAGCATTTCCACAAAATCCGAGACAGATGGAGAAACGGACTCAGGCAGAGCCAGATCTGAGGTGATGTGGAGTCATCGCTGAAGATAAGGAAGGGTCACGAGCCAAGACACACAGGGCACCCTCAGGCCACTCCCAATAGAGGCGACCTGGAAGGGGCAGGAGGAGGGGTTGCCTGTATCTGCGGGCATCAGTCAGTGCACAACCGTGTCAGGATGGCACACAGCACTGCCCAGGACGACTTCACTCTGGAATCTCCCTGCCTTCTCTGTACAGCCTGGGACAGTGGCCACTGTGGGGGGCAACGCTGTTGCTTCCTCTCACCTGTGGACATGCCACTGTCCTCTGTCCTGGGAGGACTTCTGTTCAGAGCTTTTCACTCCTTTTGTTACCTCAGTGCCCTTTCTGGGTCTGAAATTTGTGAGTTTGCCTGAGTTATTTCAGCTTCTCCCTGGGTCTGACGGCTCTATGGTATGGAAGAGCATTCATAGTAGTAGTGACAGATACAGGTCACAGGGGACACAGTCACTCCTCGCAGAGTAGGGGCAGTTGGGACGAGTGGGCGGGGTGCACCTGCTCCCTCCCACAGCCTAACACCTGTGGCCTCAGCTCCCCGACGCTTCGGCTCACTTCTTTCACTTTTCTGTACCTAGAGCTTGCTGCCAAGGTTTCTGCCTACATGATCACCCTAAAGCCTCATGCTCAGCGGTGGGCCTTGCAAAGTGACTGGATGTCAGGGCACTCTAGCTGGTGTGGCGTCAGAGGCTGGCTCAGGGCTATGTGACCTGGAGGGAGCAGCTTGCTTCCTGGCTCCTCCCACCCTTCTCTGCTTCCTGGCTGTCACCATGTGAGCCGCTTCCCCCACCAGCCCCTTCCACCAGGCCCTCCAGCCTCACAGCCTGACAGCTGTGGACTCGAAACTCAAGCTGAAATTAATGTCTTTCTTTAATTTGCTGGTGTTGAGTACCGAGTTCCAGCAACGACAAAGTGACTAAGACACTTACTTATCTAAACTGGTGCTAGGATCTCATATACTTGGAGGCAAGGCTTATGTAGCTAACAAACGCAAGAAATTAGAAATGAACTAAGCCAACATCTGAGGGCCTTAATGAAGCACAATTAAAGCAGCACGTGGGACCTTGAAGATCGACACAGGATGACACTGAGGCTGAGAAGTGAAAGGAGCCTTGCTCAGTCCCAGGCTGAGAGCCGAGGATGAGAACCCCTTAAGGAGTTGTGAAGGGCACTTCCAGGATCACTCATTCTGAAGATGAGAAAACTTTATAAAATTTTATTTATTTATTTTTTCTTGTTTCAGAACCTTTGTTTGTTTATTCACTCATTTTTATGGCCGGCTCAGCTCACCCCGAGGTCAGGGCTGGCGCAGCATGTGGTGCCGGGGATCGAACCACAGTCCCTAAAGCTGCCCAAGCTCTCCCAAGCAGGCGCTTTAGACCACTGAGCCATCCCGCCGGGCCCCTAGCTAGGGAGATAGCTCAGTGGAATAAGTGCTTGCTTGGCAAGCACAAGGTCCTGAGTTCAATCCCTGGCACCACAAAAACAAAAAAACTTTAGAACCCCTTTATCGTCTGAAATAACAGCAGCAGCCCTCAGGGACTGCTCACTCGCAGAGGACTCAGGCCACCAAGGTGGAGCTCAATGGGAAGTAGGCTGCAGTCCCCTGTGGCTGCCACAAGAAGACCTGAAGGGCCAAAGAAACCCTCCCAGGGGGCACACTTTCCAGAAGGGGCAGAGTGAGCAGGCAGCAGCCTAAGTGGAGGTGTTTATAGCCAGACAACAAAGGGTGACTTCAGGGACACCCCCTGGGCTCAGCCATCGGAAGACAAGAGCCCATGGCTAACAGTAGGCCTGGAGACCGGCCAGGCTCTCACCACCTGCCTGGCCAGTTACCCTGGAGGAAACAATTAGAGAAAGCAAGTTGAAAGAATCCAACTACAGAAATACATTATAACAAGTTATTGTTTGCTCAGGATGCAGGCGAGTCTGACCGGATACACAGAACAGCTTCCTAGACGCAACACTAGATCTGAGTTTCCTCCTAATCTCTTTAGGAAGAAGGGGATCAGAGAGATTCCCTGTCTGGATCCAGTCACATACCATGAGAGATCACGATCTGCCCCTGGGTTTTTCTGGCAAACAGCCAGGAGGCGGTGACACCGGAAGGCTGTTCTGGAACAGGAAAACCCTGACCCAGAGCCCTGTGAAGTCTCAGGTGGCCTGGGCACCAGGGGCCTACTCTGCCCTTGTCACGTGGGCCAAGCACCAGCCAGGACCAAATTCCAGAATCTCAGCTAACAAGAGCTCGCTCCCCATAGCCTGGCCTCCGTCCCTCCCAGGCATCCTGGGAGCTGCTCTGACTTGGCTGAAAACATGTCTTTAAAAGTCTGTTAAGATACTGTCCTCAAGGCTGGCTCATCTTTCTTAGTTCTATAGCCCAGAGGCTCCGCTTCTCTGAATACAGAGAGCTGAGAGGAGGGAACTCTTCAACATCTAAGGGGTGGCGACATCTGGCCATGCAGGGTCGCACTCAAGCTTGAGCCATCTGAAGGTGCATTTTAAGCCAATGAAAATGGTCCCTGCTGTCTACACGTATGCACAGCACCCTCCAAAGAGAAGGGGCCTCACAGCAAGCCTTACTCCTCCACCAGCCATGGGCAGGGACTCGCTTTTCCCCCTCACCCACGTTGGGAGGCGAAAGTGGCTTACAGATGGGAAACATGGCCTGGACACCAGGAAGACCTGTGAAGAAGCCTGCACCCCCGGGGTGCAGGTGGCCTGGGAGATGGTGCCATGGGAAGTGGGAAGGCATAGGAACATGGAGACAGGTTGAACCCAGGAAGAAACATCTGAACTTATAGGTGTCTAATGTGTATCCCTTATACAGAAAAGTGGTTTGTTGGTCTGTTTTTTTCTCCAGAAAAGCATTCTTACTGACAAGACAGAAAGGAGAGGGGCGGAGGCTCTCAACAGCCAGTTTGAAGAAAATGTGGATGTCCAAGAAATCCAAGACAAAGATTCTCAACTCTATTAGAAAGTGACAAATGACAAAATCCCATCGAACTTGTACCCACTAACTTAGAAAAAAACATCAGTCTGAGGAGAATTAAAGAAACTCGGGTATGTTCAGCACTCGAGAATATTTAGTAACCTGAAACATTCTGGTTGGTTCCTCCCCGCTCAGAAGATGGGGGCAAGAAGTATACCCAGGGCTACAGAGCTCCTGGACAACTTTTCTACTAATTTTTTCTTAAAAAATTTTTTTTTGCTGGGCGTGGTGGCGCACGCCTGTAGTCCCAGCACTCGGGAGGCTAAGGCAGGAGGATCGGTGCGAGTTCGAGACCAGCCTGGGCTACGAAAGTGAGCTCAGGGCCAGTCTGAACTGCATAGTGAGACCCTGTCTCAAAAAGACAAAAAAAAAATTTTTGTTTTTTTTTTTGTATTTTGGGGAAGGGTCTCCAGGGTGTTCAGGGTCTCACTACTAGATCAGACTTGTAGCGATCCCCACTCATAGCATCCCAAGAGCTAGGATTACAGGCATGCGCCACTATGCTCAGTCTCAGTTGCCATCTCTGCACCCCCTGGGGTGCAGCTGGCATGGCAAGCCCAGGGATTAAACCCTCAGCCCCTGCACCTGCTTGCAGGTACTTTAACTTACTGAGCTATTTGGCCAGCCCTCTGCTAATCTATTCTTTATTTTATTTTATTTTTTAATTTATTTAATTTTATTTTTTTCTTGTTTCAGAACTTTTATTTTTATGGCTGGCTCAGCCTGCCCTGAGGGCACGGCTCGCACAGCATGTGGTGCCGGGGATTGAATGGCGGTCCCTGCAGCCGCCTAAGCTTTCCTAAGCAGGCACTTTAGACCACTGAGCCCTCCTGCCGGGCCCTCCTAATCTGATCTTAAAAGGCAATGCTCACATTTAATGTGAGAAACTAAGCATTGGTGAAAAGTCCACATCCTGCACTTTCTAATAGAGTTGAGAATCTTTGTCTTGGATTTCTTGGACATCCACATTTTCTTCAAACTGGCTGTTGAGAGCCTCTGCCCCTTTCTGTCTTGCCAGTAAGAATGCTTTTCTGGAGAAAAAACCAGACCAACAAACCACTTTTCTGTATAAGGATACACATTAGACACCCTCAGTTCAGCAGGTACAATCCTGTCTTTCTACCATTTCAGGGACAGAGGGAGACAAGGGAGAATGTCCTTGTCCTTCAGACACAGAGGGAGGCAGTGCAGCAGCCAGTGTGGACAGAAAGGAGGGATTACTGACACAGGGGAGTATGCCAACCAGCCCAGGGCACAGAAGTGGGCACAAGAATAAGATGATGTTAGAGTGTGGCTCTATAGTGGCCCTGAAAGCTCCAGTGTTGAAGGCGTGGTCCCCAACCAATAGCACTACTAGGCTCTTGTCCCCTGGTCTGACAGGAACTATGTAGGGAGCCACTGGATTCTGCCGCCGCAAGCATCCTGTGAACAGGACCGGCAGAGTGCTGCCTGGCGTGTGCACAGCAGCTGCTAGGAGAGTGGGCGACACCCAAGGGCCACTGCTCTGGGAAACACCAGTGGGCTCCTCAAGCAGAGCTGAGGGCCGTTCTGGCAGTGATGAAGCACTGGACAGCGAGGAACAGCTCACCACATGGGCTCACACATGGGCAGGCGGAAGGGCAAAGCAACCTGGCCTAGCAAAGGGACATTCAAGGGGGAGCCTGCCCAGGGAGCCCCTGAGGGAAAGTGAAGGTGCTCAGCAAGAATACCCTACGAGAATACCCTGGCCCAGGCTGGGCAGTGAGTGAGCTCAACAAGCAGAGAACCCCGTGGCTTGCAGAGGGAGCCGCCGGCCAGTGGTACAAGTAGATGGGGGAGAGCTGCTGCGAAACAGAAACGCTCCCTCGCCCTCTGGGGTGCCTGGCACCAGCAAGCGTTGCTCCGCCTGCCAACAAGATGCAGGGACTGCTGATGGCTGTGCCAGCTCCCCTGGCAAGAAGGCCCTGAACACAGGTGCTAAGTCAGACCGGTGCTGGGGATGCTGGGGGTACAGCTGGATCCTGATGGCAGACAGAGCTGGACTGGGCTTGGCTTACCCACTGGAAGACGCAAATGCTCAAGGCACCATAAAAGAACCTGAATGAAGACTGTATTGAGCTGGATGATAAGTCCCTTCTTCCACAAGGGATAGCACTGCAGTTCACAATGTCAGCGCTGAGTAGCCAGCCCCTCTTAGGAGAGGTCAGAGGTGGCTACTGCAACCCTGTTCCGCAAGGGGAGTGGGGAGAAGCACTGCTCACGTGCCACACCCAGTGTGGGGAGACAGAGGAGTGACCCTCACTACAGGTTTACCTAGCCTCTTGTGGCTCTGGGGACAAGGGGTGGAAGGATGCTGGTGACTCTGCAGTTCCTACTCAGTGTGACAACTGTACTTTCTTCCACAGTTACCTCATTGCCCTGGGTCATGTGATGACCAGGGCTGAGGACACCTGATGACAGGGCTGGACAAGATGGCCCCAAAGCCAGAACAGTGCCCAGCTTCAGCCCCTGTGTCAGACTCTTAAGGGCCTGGAGGGCTGGGTTACAGCGCCGCTGTGCCTGGGAGGTGGGGTCAGCACTGACCGTGGCTACAGTCTGGTGGTAAGGATGCCAAGCCTGTGCCCACCTGACCCTGACGTGCCAGCCCTGCCCCCTGAAGTCTGCACCAGCACTGTGGCGGAACTGAACGTCCCTCACAGATGGAGACACTTGGGTATGACTGAAGTGGAATGTAAGGGAAGGCTAAGCAAGCCACATAACAAGGGCGATCACCTCCTCTCCTGGAAAGAGGCTCAGAGCACCAGACGACCGGGTCTCTCAGTTCAGTTGCACCCGACGCTGGGAAGGTGAGGTTACATTTGTTGGTCTGGCAGGGAGCTCTGTGCATCTGCTGTGGCATGCATGCTGTAGGTTCACCACCACTGGGCTATGAGAAATATACATCTTGCTGGGTGCAGACGCATGAACCTGTCATCTCAGCTATGCAGGAGGCTGAGGAAGGAGACTTGCTTCAGCCCAGGAGTTGGGGACCAGCCAGGGCCACCTGCCTGGAGATGCTGACAAGGAAAGGGGAAAAGGGGAGGGGGAAGAGGAGAGAGGAAAGGAGGGAGGGAGGGAGGGAAGGAGGGAAAGAGGGAGGGAGGGAAGGAGGGAGGGAGGGAGGGAATATTTGGTCTCTACCCCATCCCTGGCACATAGCTCCCACAAACTTTGGACTCTCCAAGGCACAGATACCTGCTGGCTGCAATCCTGGCTAACCTTGGGAAGGGGGCCAGGGAACGGACCTGCGGTTAAGGAGGGAGGGCAGCCAAGGCAGAGCTGGTCACCAGTGGTCAGTAAGTGACTCAATTACGCCCACACAGGAAGCCACCCTAAGCACCTGAAAGGGGGCCCAGGAGCAGCTGGGATTCTGGCTGTCCACACCCCACCCACCTACCTGGCCATGGTGCTGCTCACCCGGCCTTCCATCTGGGCCTTTTGTCTGATTCTTTATGTACAGCCATTGCTGGAAATGCAAGGAGGTGACATTGAGGTCTGTAGTCCACTTCAGCAAGTGACAACCCAAGAAAGGGTGAGTGGAAACTTCAGCCAGCAGCTGGAGCAGGGCATCCCGGGGCTGCGCGGGAACCTGGGAGTCTTTGGGGTCAGAGCCCAACTGTGAGCCAGACCCTGACACTGCAGGGAAACTGGTAGGTGTAGGACACTCGTGAGTCTGGTGTGAGGAGTCAAGGGTTCTGAAGCAGTGCTGTCAGTGAAGGGTCACGAAAGGGGTTTAAGTTTGTGTTTTTCCTCAGCAGTTGCTAACTGCAAAGACTGGATGCTGGCACACGGCCCTGCACACCCTACTCTCCTCAGCTGTGTAAGACGGGGACTTTTCAATATACAGAGGTTGGGGCAGAGTGCGACACTATGGGAAAGGGAAATCCACTAAGTGCTTTCGGGTTCAAAATTTTGATTACTGCAATTAAGGCTCAAGAGTTGAAAAATGGGTACAATTCTTAGATGGAGGGGGCTAAAAAACCAAACCGAACCAAACCAAAAAACCAAGTACCGGGGAGATAGCCAGCAGCATAAGCGCCTGCCTGGCAAGTGCAAGGTCCCAATTTCAAGCCCTAATATCAAAAAAATAAATAAGTAAAAATAAATTGAGGGGATCTAGAGGGCAGAGGAACCTAGCAAGGGCAACACAGCTGACCAACAGGAATCCCCAGAGGACCCCTCAGCTCTGCAGAGCCTCTGAAAGCCAGGTGCCAGGCCAGAGGACTTGACATCAGGGTGTCTTGTGGTGTTACCGCCAAGTTCTAGGTGGACAAGAATAACAAGATAGTAAAGGACTCTGGACCCAGAAAAGACCAGGTTTTGCAAAGAGATTCTCCTCAGCTGCAAAGCTACAAAGAAGGTTGAAAAGAGAAAGCAGCAATGTCAGTGACCTGGTCAGGTGGGCAGAGGAGTAGGTGCCCGTGGGGCTCCTGAAGCTGGAAGAGAGGGAGGGAAGGAGGGGGCTCCACAGAAGGGGCGGGTGGGAGTGAGTCCTGGGGCGGGAGGTCTTCAGCGGGGCTCTCGAGTGGGGAGAAGCTTCTAGTCACACGGAGGCCTATGCTCGGCTAGGGATTTCTACTCGGCACGAAGGCCTGGTCAGTCAGTTCTTAGACATATGGAGATACAGAATTTCTGTTTTATGTAACTGAAGTTGCTCCAGAGGATGAGGACAAAGAAGCAATCTGCAAACTGTTATGCAAATGGGGAGGTTCCAGGGGTGTTGCAGAGCTTGAACACAGATAAGGGTTGAGCAGGCAAATAGGTCAGTAAAAAAAGATAACTAGATTTGCAGGAAAAACAAAAGCTCTAAAAACTATGCAAACATAGCATCGTTTATCATAATTTCATGATCCACAGCACAACACAGAGAAGAGGATTTAGTTTATAAAACCAAAAACAATAGGATGAGTACTGTATTTTTGTTACACTAAGAGGCAGAGTGGTAAAAGAACTAGAGGGGAGGAAACGGAGGGTCTGACAGCACAGGACAGCGAGCGACTGACACCAAGCACAATGGACAGACGAAAGCTGGCGAGGCCGCCGGCAGTCGGCCACTCCACGGCACAGAGAGCTGTCTGCCAGAGACAGGCACAGGGAAGGCGACTTTCTCCTTGGGCACTACATGGCTTGTATTTTCAGTGTGGCAGCCCCAGCCCAGACTGCCAGAGTGTGGCCTGGGCTCTGTGGCCTGCTAGTCCGGTGCCCTTGGTGAGCTACTAGGCTTTTTCAGAACTAACTCATCGTCCACACAGTGGAGACATTCGTGTGTTAGAGAGGTGTTAGGTTAAAAGGGTCAGATAAAACATATAAAAGCATGCCCGGCATATAAAATATGATTAATAGAAATTTTGATCAAAAGCAGTAAACATACACTTAGGAAAAAACCGAGGTGTGGTGAGCAATGACATCCAGGCAATCTAGGACAATAATAATATGCAACACAGTAAGTCTCAAGAGCCTGGCTGGCCCCACCAGGCTGGCAGTGTGGGCGGCTACTGCTGCCCTTTGCCCCAGGCTGGCAGGCCAGCCAGCGACTCCTGCAGGCTCTTTCCCCTCTTCAGAAAGCCTCTGGGTCACTCCAGTGCCCAGAGACTGTCCTTGGCACTGTCCCAGCCTTGTCCTGCCTCTCCCCTTTCCCTCTGTCATTGGTTACCACACTCTTGAAGACTTCTCTACCCCAGGAAAGATGGTGTGAGGTCCACTGGAGCAGCCCTCGGCCTCTCACCACACAGCACCCAGAGGGTGTAAAAGCAGCCAGCTCCCACAGGGATGGCGAGGGCTCAGGAATCTGTGCCCATGGGGCTGAGCAGGACACACTCCCTTGTGCGGATGCTGTTTCCTTTGGCAACCACGCCTTTACGTCTAGTACTTTCTGAACATGAGCAGCAGCAGCAGCGAGACCTTTATCTGGTCTTCAAATAGGACGTCCTACTCCCTGGTTGATTTTTTTCCAAGACAAAGTGCCTAGATTGACCACAAACTTGTCCACTCAGGTGACCCTCTAGCCTCAGGCTCCTGAGTAGTGAGGACTTCATACAAGGCCAGAGTACTAGCTCCTGTGTAGTTTATGCAGTGCTTAGAGCAGGCTTTTGCATTTCATCTTTCCTAGAAGAGCTTTAAGGATGGGAATTGTCACCTCCTGCCTTCAAAGCCCACCAGCACTGGACAGTGACATGTTCGAGTAGAAGACCAGGAAGGCCACACACTTTCACCCTGAGAAAGTGGCCCTCAGGCCCCACTCACAGGGTCCTGCACAAGTGGAGCAGAGCAGACAAGCCCACGGCACTTCCCTGAGGCCATGCTCCAAAAGCAGCCCCAAGTAGCACTGGGTGGGGGGGTGCACACCTGCAATCCCAGCACCCCAGGAGGCTAAGGTAGGCAAGCGTATGAACAATCTAACAACTTATCAAGATCCCATGTCAAAATTTTAAAAAGCTGGGAAGGTAGCTAAGTTCAAAGGCTCAAGTTGCCTTGCTCAGAGCCACCCCCCAAATAAGCTCAGTAGGAAAAGTGATATTTGCTTCCTTGTCCCTGATCCCCATGGCAGGACACTCAATTAGTGAATCCTCACACGAAACCAAACTCTGTCTTTCCTTTATGCCTACGAGTCCTAAATGCACCTCACCTGCTGCACGGTAACCATTTCAGCAGATGAGAACAGCTACTGAGAGCCCTTTGGGCCTCTTTCCAGGTAAAGAGCAGAACGGTGAAGGTCTCAGGTGCCAGCGTGTTAGGACAGGCACCCTGGGTGAGGACAACAGCAGAGAACAGAAACAGAAGACAGACCAGCACCAAATACTCCTTAAAGTGTCTCCAACTGTGACACACAAGCACCCCAGCCCCACCACACTTCTGGGGATGGCACCATGGGGGTCTTAGTCAGGGAGCAGCAAGGAACAGCCACTTACAGTGCTGCAATGTCAACCCTAATAATACAGGATCTCTGTCTTTGCGGCCTTGCAGACCATGGGGACAGTTCCTGAGCAGCCTGGCGAGCATTCGCTCTGCATCTGCCATAAACCTCAAAGTACTCTGGAGCCTCAGAAAGGCCACACCTATCCTTTCTGTCGCTATCTCTAGCACTAAAAGCCAGATCACAGCACGACAAAAGTCCAAGTTGAAAGACCAGTAACTGGGGACAGTTCAGCATCCACTGTGTTATCCCTCTGTTTATCTACCCATCTTTTAACTCCATGCCAGCCTATTTCACATTGTCATTGCCACCTGAGTCTACCAGTCAGGGTAGGAAGGGTGTCACTCCCGGGACTCCATATGCCTCAACCAGGCCACAGTCCTGCCGCCAGGTTCCCACACTGGAGTTGTGACTGGCACAGGAAGAGGAAGGGGGTAGCAGGAAGCGTTCTCCCCACCAGAAAGGCTGTGGCTGTGGATGCTCAGCCTCCTTAGGGCAGGCTTCCCCCAGAAGACCCAGCGTCGTCTTCCCCTGGGCAAGCTCTGTGCAGGCTCCTTCGTGGGCTCTGTGAGCTCCTCCCAGGATTCTGCCAGCAAATGTCTGCTCTGGCCCACATCTGAGATGGGTTTCTGTCTCTGGCACCAACATAGGAGGGGCCTGTGGTCTGCAGGATAAGTTTGAAAGGAGCTGGCCCAGCACCTTGACTACTATACCCTTGACCAAACCACTTGCTGAGCATGCTGCAGGCATGACTCCCAGCACTAGAAAGCACAAAACTGAAAGGCATGAGCTCTCATCTTGAAGAGTTCACTCTCCCATAACCAGAGGCTTAGAGAACATGCTGGAGAGGACACTAACGCCACCAGACATGACCCTACAAGCCAGTAGGCTCTGACATCTAAGATGACAGCATCACAACTCAAAGTGGGTCTGTATTGGGTGTGGAGGCACAGACCCATAATCCCAACACCTGGGAGGCTGAGGCAGGAGGATGACCAGGAGTTTGAGCCCAGCCTGGGCCAGATAAGTTCATGGCCAGCCTGCACCACACAGCAAGCCCTTGTCTTAAAAAAAAAAGGCAGGGGGAAGAAAGGCAGTCTAGTCAAAGCTGGATTGTCAACATGACCAAGTTTTTAGCTACTTTTAAAAGACTGGTTAGGCCACAAGTACAAGAGAAATAAGGGGGCCAGGGAGAGCATCACACACAGTAGCACATACAGACAGTCCCTGCTGACATGATGGGCGTTTACTAGTTAGGAATACAGGGGAAGCTATCTAAACATCACCAGTCTCCAACGCTTACAGACCAAGGAGCGTGCAAGTACAGGAGAGGGAGGAAGGGAAGGCAGCTGTGTGTCAGGTCCTGTGCTCGGCCGGCTCTGGAAGGACGGACCCTCACACGGCAGGTGTGTTGGATCCCTGTGCCCCCCTGCCGTCTGTATCGGACGCTGACAGGAGCCGAACAAGAGTCATTCTCTGACTTGCATTTCACCTCAGAGTCCCCCAAGCACCTGCAGGCCTGGTCACAGGGCCACATCAAGGATGGCAGCATTCGCTTCCGACAGAGGCTGCAGATAGCGCCGGGAGAGAGACAGCACGTGTGAACGCATCAGGGATGAATAGGCCTTTCACTGCCTCCTCCTCTCAGTTGCTCTTGTTGCGACAGAGGTAGCAACAAAGACATTTATCACCAGGAGCCCGCTCCGCAGCTGTTTCACACTGTTCCTTGTTTAACTTCTCTCACAAGTGATCAGAGTTATCTGCCCCGCAAAGCAGGTGTTCAAGGCAGGTGACTGTGTTTCCATTAGTTTTCTTAAGTAATAACAGGCCAGACTAGGAAGTTATCTCCTGTACTCCTGGGGATGCCTCGCCCTGTGCCTGTGACATCACAAGCTGTGCGCCTGGCAGGGACGCTTGCTTCTGCCCTGCTGGTTCTAGCATCTTCAAGCCTCTACTCCCAGCAGTAAGCAGAATCTAGGGGGTACGCCCCCCCATCCCCTTTTTGCCAATACCTAGATTGCGTCTTCTTTGGCAATGGGTTAGAGATGAAATAAGACAGGAGACTTTTAAGTCCTTAGGAAAAAGCAGGCTTAGGAAAAGCCAACTTTGGCCGGGTGTGGTGGCACACAGCTGTAATCCTAGCACTCAGGAGGCTGAGGCAGGAGGATTGGTGCAAGTTCAAGACCAGCCTAGGCTACAAAAGTGAGCTCAAGGCCAGCCTGAACTGCATAGTGAGACCCTGTCTCAAAAAAAAAAAAAAAAAAAAAAAAAAAAGGAAAAACCAACTTCTTCAAAACTCCGCTAGATGACTGTGTTAATGCCATATTCACCGTCCCATGCTTCAATTTAACATGAGTTTAATAAAAAATATGAAAAAAATGTTTTTAAGGATGTTCAAGCCCGAGGCCTCCCCTCCTGTCGGCTGTAACAGCCTCTTGCTGGGTCCGGGAGAGCAGCGCGCTTCCCTCCCGGGCCCAACCCCAGGCCCTTCCATTACCTTCAGTGCTCTCCCACTGTGGAGTCATTTTCACGAGAAGCAAACATCCGGTGACACATTTCTTTCTCTCTGTCCGTGTAGTCCTTGTAATAGCTGCAGAGAAACACACAGCACGTGTAAGAAGTGACATCTGGTGGCTGGAATTCTCTGCTCAGGTACATGCATAGCCTGCAGGCCTTCCACCTACACACGGAAGCCATACTGCAGAGGCAAGGAGGCAGGCCAGGCTCCTGAGCCCAGAGGAGAATCCCAGGCACCCAGCCGTGTCTCAGCCATGAAGGAGGCGGCTCTGGCCCTGGTCTTAAGGCCAACCCCTGCCAAGCGAACCTTCATAGCCAGTGGCTTCTGTCTATGTGGACATTTTCTTGCTAGGACATGACCAGACCCCCAAACTCTACCTTTGACCTGAGGGGATGTTTTTACATCTTAGAATGGGAATTCACAGAGACGCTAAAGGCCTGAAATGCACCTGGATCCAAATATAAGCTGCACACAATTCAGATTTACAATACCAAGGCAGTCTTAGCCAGTAGTCTGGTCCATGCTGAAAGAAGTGAGAACTTCACCAAAACAGAACAAAACTATATCTTCCAAACGACTGGACACCTTACTGAGAAACTCCTATTTATTATTTCTAAATTTATTTATTGGATAAAAGGTCTCACTACACAGTTCAGATTTGTAGTGATCCTTTCGTCTCAGCCCTCCTGTTCAACCCCCCCCCCCAAGTGCCAGGATTACAGGCATACACCACATCTGGTTTCAGGGCCATCATAGGGCACGAAGTGCTTTGGGGCCAGCACAGTATGTGGTACTGGGGACTGAACTTGGGTCCTTGCACTTGCTAGGCAGGCATTTAGACAGCTGAGCTATCTCCTCAGCCCTAGGTGATTCCTATTTATAGAGAAATATTTTTAAAGATTTCTATAATAAACCTGTAATTTTTATACAGAAAAATGACATTTCTAAAAGTAGTGTCTCAGGCCAGGCATGGTGGCACATGCCTGTAATCCCAACACTTGGGGGGCTGAGGCAGGTGGATCCATGTGAGTTTGAGACCAGCCTGGGCTACAAAACTGAGCTCAAGGCCAGCCTGAATTGCATAGCGAGACCCTGTCTCAAAAAGGCAAAATAAATAAATAGAAAATAAAAAAATAAAAGTAGTGTCTCTACAACCACAGAGCAGGAGGGACTTCAATATCCCTCCTCCTGTGCTTCCTCCTTTGCAGGAGCAAAGTTGAAATCTCACTTATTCTCCCCAGCCAGGATGGACCCAGCTGCCTGATTAAAAAAAAAAGTAATGTCTCTAACCCTTGGATAAGAATAGACCAGCCAGCCCCTTCTGGGCCACCGTAGGACTCCCACAGCAGCCTCATGTTGGGAAGCACAAGTGGGTCTCCCATGGGCAAATAGGGCTGAGTCTGAACTGCAAAACCCTTCAAGGCCACCTTTCTAGGGCCACCCACCTGTCTGCGGGAGATAGGAAGTAGCCAGGCATTGAGGTGGGAACCTGTCCTCCTCTCTGCTGGGAACTTCTGGGTCAGGGCACTGAGCACCTGAGCAGACCGACTTGGAGCCACCTCCCAGTGGAGTCTGGGCAACGTTTCCCATCCCCCCTCCACCTGGGGGAGGCCCGGAACAGCCCACATCGCATGTGGCCCCGGCCTCACAGCTGCCCACAGAGGTCTCACCTGGCCAGTTTCTTCAGCTCATTATTGATGTCATGATTGAAGGGCTGCTCCTTCTGGGCGCGAACTAGGAAGTCTCGGGCCTGCTCATAGTCAGTCAGGAGGACACAGGCCTGTCACAAAAGGGTGAACTTTAAAGGCAGACTGAGGCCCTACCTCGTGGTGCCAGAGTTGAGCACTCCAGTTTCCTTCCTGGGGTGCTTGTGCTCAAGCCCCTCCCCTAGCTCACCTGTCCACACCTAAAGAGGGCCTTGGCATTCTTTTGGTCAATGACCAGAGCCTGTTCTCCATAGCGCAGGGCTGTGGCGGGTTGCTGCAGCTTCAGGTACACCAAGGACAGGTTCAGGAGGAGGAGGAGCTTTGTGGCCTCCACCAAATGCTGCTCCTCAGGGGGCACCAATCGCCGGCGCAGCAGCAGCAAGGCCTGAGGAAAGGGCAGGCAGACGGTCAGGAAGAAAAGCACACAGGTAGAAAGCCCTGAAGAATCACATGCATGAAACCATCAGAGCTAAAACACAAGTCACACACGATCAATACAGAAAAGTAGAGTTTTGAGCTTTCTAAATCTAGTGCCACCAACTTGCCATTGCCTGCCTGGGAAGCACAAGGACACAGACAGCCGCTGGGCTCCCAGGAACCTGGTGTCCAGGTTTGGAGTGTGGCTTCAAAGACTGTGACATGCTCCCCTGAGAAGTAGCAGCCACCATGGCAGAGTCACAAAGTGGAGCCTCTGCCAAGTCAGCAGGCATTTTCAGACTTTCAGAAACTACTTCCCAAAAACAACATTCTGTCCAACTCCCTGTCCTCACCCATGGACGATCTGCTGCTGTCCCCAGAAAATGTTGTAAACTGGCTGGGAGAGAAACCCAGAAGAAGACATCCAGAGCCCTGCCCATCCCCAG
>PVJA010040667.1:0-18362 GCA_004027025.1 Myocastor coypus | reverse complement strand
AAAAAAAAAAAAAGAAATTATAAATCACATGCCTGAAACTCTGAAACAATAGAATCCGAAGTAAAGAAACAACAGCAGAAAGGTATAGAGGAAATCAGATCAGAAATCATTTCTGAAGTAAAAATAAAAGACATAATACCTATAATAAGAGAAATAATAAGTGCCTCTAAAGACACTGATAAAAATAGAGGAGAATAGAAAAATGATGGAATCCTTGAATGAGCAATATAGGAAAGTAATAGAATGTATGAAGCAGATTCAAAGTGCTATACAGGAACTTAAAACCTCAATCACAAGGTGACAAATCCATTTCAATGAAATTAAAAATAGACTTTCAGACCTTAAAGACATCATTGTAGCTAGTAAGGAGGTAAGAAAAGATCTCTTAATAACAACTATGATGCAAGAAAAAATAATTCAACATCTGCAAGATGATGCAAAGATGAACAACGTAAGACTAATGGCATCAGTGCAAAAGAACAAGTTAATACAAATGATATAGAAAGAATACGGACAGAAGTAATAGCAGAAAACTGCCCAAATATGGGGAAACAATTTGAAATTCTGGTAACTGAAGCATGTAGAACTCCAAAGAACATCAACCCAATTAAAACCATACCAAGACATATAATAATCAAGATCCCAGAATTTCAGCACAGGAACAGTATACTAATAGCCACTAGAGAAAAGAAACAGATCACATTTAAAGGAAAACCCATTAGAATAACATCAGCTGTCTCTTTACAAACTATCAAGTCAAAAAGAGTATGGTGCAAAGTACTTCAAGTCTTGCAAGAAAACAAAGTCCAGCCCAGACAGCTATACCCTGTAAAAATCTCTTTCAAGTATAATGAAGAAGTGAAATACTTCCAGGACAAAGAACAGCTAAAGAATTTCATGATAACAAAGCCAATCCTGCACAGTTTACTAAAAAGTATTCTAGAGCAGGATCAAAATGACGACAACTCCATGAAGAAGAATGGAAAGAACCTATCAAATAGGGAAAATAATTAAGCATAGGAAAAAAAGAGTAATACGAAAGCAGTCTTTCAACTATTCTTTTGTATACAGCAGCAGAATATGTCCATCAGCATATTCTACAAATGGACTTCTCCTGCACCCTATGGATCATGATTCTATCTGGGTCTACAGGGTAGATATCAAGGAAATAGCAGTAATCAGTCCCACAAGTGACACCTGGCTACCAGTAAGCATCATGGACACTGTCTGTGTCCATGACATACTAGAACTTTGTGTGATATCCCATCCCCAAACTGTTAGAAGTTCTGGTCATATATTTGCCATTCCAATACTTGTTTTATTCTTAGTAATTCTTTATTATCATGGAAACTTTTTCTTAGTTGATATGTTTGTATATATTCACCTTTTCAAACACTATGTGAGTATTCTGAATTGATTTTAGATTCATACATATGATACATAACATTCTGGCCTCTAAGTTGGACTCATGATTTGATTTGAATTTTGGAATATTATTTTGAAACTTAATTAATATGTCATTAATTGTGTGAATATTGTTTCATTATACTTTTTGTTTTATGATTCATACTATATCTCTGACTTACCATCTACTTTTAAGATATAGTATGATATCTTCTCGTAGTATTACAAACTTTAAATATATATATATATATACATATATATATATATATATATATATATGTATATATATATATATATATATATGAAAGTTAGGATATACAGCTACTTTGTCTTAGTTCATTGAGAATAAAAGTTTGTACTAATATTATCTAGACAAGATATCAGGTCTACATCTTGTCCTGTGAAGAACTACTGTGAAAACAATAATATGCATGTTATTAATTATTGTAACCATCCTACTAACTTTTCTTGAAACTGTTTCATTGCTATTTTATCTGTTTTTCTCATTAAAATGAAAAATAAATAAATAAATACATACATAAATAAACAAATAACATTCAGTGAATAATCTCCCTCTTCCAAGATCTATGCCATCATAAGAAGGGGGAAAGAACTAAAGTTATTCTGTCTTCACCATAGGGTCAATTTGGCATTTAAAAAAAAAATTCTGGGACTGGTAGATAGCCCAATAGAATAAGTGCTTGCCTGGTAAGTGCAGGATACTGAGTTGAATCACCAATACCACAAAAAAAAAAAAAGAAAGAAAAGAAGAGAAGAGAAGAGAAGAGAAGAAAAGAAAAGAAAAGAAAAGAAAAGAAAAGAAAAGAAAAGAAAAGAAAAGAAAAGAAAAGAAAAAATAATTCCTATTGGGCTTCAATGAGTTACCCCTGAGGTACCCCATCTAGTTAGTTCAGTAATGTGAATTCTACTACCACACTACCCTTATCCTAGACTATTTATTCTGAACTACCTATAGTGTGATATGGCAGAGTGAAATTCACAGAAAAGAGTACACAGAGAAGGCTCCTCTGGGACAACTTATGCCCTCTATTGTGTTCCTGCCCAGTATTTCAGCAGAGACTTGTGCATTTCAGGAAACATCTGTTCAGAAGAGTACCTGAAAATAAAGAGTACCTGAAAATAAAGACTGAATACTTCAATGGTGCAGACTTTAAGGAAGAAAAGAAAGTCATTAGCCATGATTTGGGAATACAAAACTCAAAAATGAATTGACCCAGATGATCACTCTTGAATGTCAAATAATCTTTTGTGTCTTGTGGCTTGTAACTATTTTCTTCATGACGTACTGAAACTTGTTTTGTTCTTTTTGATACTTCATGGCCTAGTGTAACAGAAGAAGAAATCCCAGAGAATATTATAGCCTTTTTCTGGCCCCTTGTAAATAAAAGTGTCTGACCTGGTTTCGTCTTTTCCACCTCAGACTTCATTATGATTCCATTGGCCTGGGGCTCCAGGAAAACAGTTTGCCCTAAACTCATGTCCTGCTGCCTGGCCCAAGTTCTAGTTGCCAACTCACCAGGGAAGCTCAGATTCCTGGCCTTCTGGCCTCCCTCTGTCACAATCTGGTTATGTCATGAAGTGTAGCCTCAGCTTTCTTGGCAGTTGCCAGTGTCTGCTCCACTTTGTTTGCATTTTCTCCACTAGCTTTTGACAGGTTACTCACTACATAAAACCACAGTCAAAACTGGGATCTAAGAAGGTTCTCAAGCACTCTCACTGGGAATAAAAGACAAGCCAACGACAAACAAACAAACCCCTGAGGCAGAGCAATTAAAGTCAGTTTTCCTGGTCCTGATGTCTTCTTCCAGGCATCTCACCATCTTTCTCAGCTCATCATGAGTCTTCCTGAGGAGAAGATGCCAGTGGGGTGGGGAAAAGCAGAACCAGGAGAGACAGGTTGGAGAGCTAGAAGAACACATAACCTGCTTATCAGGCCCTGATTCATGGGTGGTGGCTTCATGAATGCACTTCTACTTGACATCATCTTGGGTGACCCAAATTTTCCTTTGGGGTGTTGTAGAAAAACTAAGCCTCTCAGTGTCACCAATTAGCAGTTGAAAAATTACTTTATGTGTCTACTTACAACCAGAGCGCGTCGCCCTCACTGCAGAATCGGAATACCGATGCTGCACTTCAGACCACTCCCCAGTGCAAGAGAAACACTCCCTTCCCTGGGCCTAACCTTCACTGTTATCATGGTTTTAATGACTGTTCACCACTCTTGTCATCCCAGGGGTTTAAAAAAAAAAAAAAACTGATTAAGAACATCTTGGGAAAACTCAGGATGTTCTAGTTTAGCACAATGTTAAGATAAAGGATTTTACCACACACTGCAGCAAAAATAAGTTAGACTGAAATTCCCTCTGTGATTGATCACAAATTGGATTACTTGAGATCAAAAATATACTTGGAAGTACACATATGTAAATCAGAAATAGTGATTCTACCAGGTTGCAGTGGAGGGCAGTAAATTAAAGTTGGAATTGGCACTCTCCTCGGGGTTACTGTTTTTTTTTCTCTCTTTTTTTGATCACTAGGGATGGCTGAGCTTACCCAGGCTTAGAAGTGTTTCCAAACTGTCTCTGTACATATGGGTCAGCCAGCTCCGACCAGAGACTCTTCCTCAGGTTCCGCTGGGACCACTGCCCAAAGTGTCACAGCTTCATGATCATTATCAAGCTTTCATTTTGCCCTATGGCTACAATCATGAACTTTTGCCCTATATTTATGTTTTTACCTGTTAAAATCAAGTCTTCTTTTTTTTTTTTTCTTTCCAAGTGAGATTTTAGAAATGTGTTATGGATCTCAAGATTACCTCCCCTGCCCCTGTTATTTTGGTAAAATACTACCTTGACCTTGACTTTTTCCTGACTCCTTAGAGACATAGCTTCCTCATGGGAAGGTGATTACAAGATTTCCTGACCTAGGAGAAATTTCAAAATAAGCACTAGTTGCTTACAGATTCCAGCCTCTCTTCATATCACAGAACTGTGGAAATTCAGATTCTAAGAAGGCATCGACAGAGCAGAGGGCACTCTCCCACTCTGCTGAACTGCTCCCTTCAGCAAATCCTCAGTCTCAGTCTCAGCAGCATCACATCTGATTGAAAACATGGGCTTGAGCATTTATGGAATAGAGCCACGATGTTTATTTCTTCCTCAATGGCTTCTGTTCATAATAGTTAGTTAATATACTTTGGGTAGACTTTTTAATGTCATAATCATAAAGAAGACAAGGAAACTAGTGATCAGGGTGTCCAGAAACAACAGGAGGTGCTCTAATATTCAAACTCTGCTATCTTTGTCCTGAGTAAGAGACTAAGGGCTAGGAATGAAGTTTTTAATGCTTTCCAACTCTTTTGTATACCTATCCTGGGACAACAGTCTAACCATATCTAAGGTGAACCATGCCATGATATGTTACTGGTTACTATGTGTAGAGGAGGCAGGGAGGGTGTGGGGGAAGCAGAGATTTTCTGACTCACTTCATTCACATTATAAAAGAACTTCAGGTTAGCTGGTGACAAATACCAGCTCCCAACCACACCTCCTTTCCAAATCCACATCCCTAGGAGAAAGATGACAGCAACCCACTGCTAGCAAGATTCACAGTGTATAGAAATGGTCTTAGACTTTCGCAAGTAAGAAACTCCAGAACTTTTCAGGTGAAAAGAGCCTGCACTGAGAAAGCTACAGGGTGTGGCACAACCTCTCAGACATGGTTCCTGTTAAAAAGAGTTTTCCTTCCAGCAGACAGTCAGAGGCACAGCACAAAGCAGGATAGAGAGAAGCAGGGCAACCCCTAACTGTGGCATTCCTTTTCTCTAGTATAAAGTTCCTAGGGGACTAAACAGCTATATTTTCACAGTATCCCTAACTCCCTTCCTCTTTATTATATACTTTCTATTCAGAAAATATATAAGTATGCTAGAACCTATCCTTAAAAATCTTGGACAGGTTAAATTTCTGTTTTCTCTACCCCTTCCCAGGATCCAGAAAAGGCCTATGTTAGGTCCCCATTTCTACAATCATATTCACCCTTGCACTCTGCACATTACCTCCTCTGTGCAAGCTGGCTTCAGTCCTCTTGTTCCACTGAGACTGCTCTTGTCAAAGTCAGTGGTGGCCTCTCTGTGTTACCAAATATTAGGCACATTTTCTCCTTCCTCTCTTGGAAAGTTCAGAGAGGAATTTCATCTTCAGTGTCCCCTCATGACTCCTGTAACAATGTCCTCTTTGAGGGTTTTTTCCCCTTTCTGTCACCGGTCACTCTGCCTGAATTCCTTTGCTTCTGTTTCCTCCTTTACCTAAATGTATCAGGTATTCCTTAGAAATTGGCTCTGGATTTGCTTCCCCTTTCTTCATAAAACTCTTTCAAAGTTAGTTAATTATTTTCATTTCATTAATTATCCCCAGGCTCCACTTTTTTAAATCTGTTTTTGGTCTACACATCTTCTCTAAGTTCTCTGCCTACCTCATGTGTGTTTGGCAGCAGTACTTGGAAGCCTTGCGATGATCTCAAGTTTTGTGTTCCCAAGGTAAGACTTTTATTTCTTCCTGTGCTTCTTTTTCTTCTGTTAATGAGAGATAAAATCTTCACACTTCTTTCTATCTCCCCATCCTCAATTTCTGCATCTAATCCAGTAAGTCCCAATTATTTTAGTGCTAACAGTTAATCCCAGTCTTATCCTTGGTACAATAGTAGCCTCTTGGTATGTTGTCCTACTTCATACCAAGTAGGACTATGTTATCCAGCTCCTACAGATGGATCTGCTAAAACAATCTTTTTAGACATGTAAATCATAACCCGTTGCTTTATTAATTCAATTGCCTGGATGAGTTCCCAATGCATGTAGAATAAGATCTAGACATTTGCAAGGCACTATGATCAGTCTCTCTTCAATTTTGTTCCCTCTTCTTCTCATTATTGTTAATAACAATTCATCACAGATCTCTATGTATCTCCTCAAGGCATGTGATAGGCAGTAAGATAAGTCTTCGAACATAACTCAAGTCCAAATCTCTGAAACCAGTGGATGTTGCCGTATGTAACAACAACAACAACAACAACAACAAAAAAAAAAACCCAATATTGAATATATTAATGCAAACATCTTAAGCTGGGTAGCAAATTGTCCTAGATCATCCAGAAAGGTCCTAAATGTAATGTAAACATCCTTATAAGAAGGAAACTGTGGGAAATTTTATCATAGGGGAGGAGATAGCAATGTAACCACAGAGGCAGAGACTGAAATGGACATAGCCACAAACTAAGCAAGTGGTCAGCCACTAGAAACTGGAAGTGACCATGAACCATTCTCCTCCAGAGCCTGCAGGGAGGAGCACAGCCCCTGCTGAATTCTTCATTTCAACCAATGATGTTCTTTCCAATGTATGGACTTCAGGAGGATAAGAAAACAAAGTTCTGTTGCTCAAACCTCCAAGTGTGTGCTACGGTGCTATGACAACTGCTGGAAACTGACCCAGGGTTATCATTATTTATGATTGTCTTACCTATTTATTTCCTTGCTTATGTTTTTCCTAATTAGTTTACAAGTATTGTGAGACTAGAGAGTTAATGTTTCTAAAGTTCATGATTATATGTCTCTTATGATTTCAGTAAATTTATTTTCCACAAATGGCTTGATTTCTGTTGACTATCAGTAAGCAGGAAATGCTTCTTTCCACCTCATCTTCTCCCAATCCAAATCGGATGGATGAATCATTCTCTAACCCCCAATACGTATACGTTTCTCCAACATCATTTCACCCTCACCCTACTTCAAATTGCTATAATCCCTTACTGGGTTCATGAAAACCTTCATAATTTGTTTATCTGCTTGTCTTTTTGCTCTTTCTTAATCTGATCACTGCGTAGCCTTATATTAAAATAATATAAAACAGATTTTGCCACATAAACTTAAAAGTCCTTCAGTGGTTTAGGAAGAAAATCCTTAACATGCTTGTTATGGTTTGCTTATAGGTGACCCCCAAAGCCACATGCAGGTATGGGGTGGCTTCTGGAGTTTGTGATTGATTATTGTGGGTGTGGACACTGCATCAGCCCTGGGCAGGTAATTTGCATTACAATATAAGAAAGGATGAGAGGCCAGCTAGCTGCCTGAGCTGCTGCCACTCCCTTTGCTCTCTGCTCTTCGCTATACCATGAAAGGTTGCTCTCTGTCTTTTGCTGGTCTGCCTTGGAACCAGTCAAGTGAGTATGGACTGAAACCTCCAGTAACTGTGAGCTAAATAAAACTTTCCTTCCTTCCTTCTGAGTGTCAGGCATTTGTTCTATCAACAAGAGAAGAGTAATTAAAACAATGCTCTGCCACCAATAGAATATTAGTTTTTAATTGTAATTATTCACCTTACTCCTTCTTAGTACAAAGCCCTGGAACATTCTCTTTTACTATTGTTGGTCTCCTTCAATAAGCTATGCACTTTAAGAGAGGAAAAGTCATATTTCAGAAACAAAAAAAAATAAACAATTACTATAGTCACAGAATTTGCATGGTCTAGTACAGTGATAGATTCAACAAAAAACACTGAGTGATGATTCCAGTGAAAATAATAATGTCTTATACTCAAATAATAATAATATTTTAATCATGACTTAAAATGTTTCATAGCATTTTTATACACCATTCTATATAGAAATTCTAGAGATCCTATACTAGATAATCTAATTTTCCATTCTATAAGGTTAACAATTAGATTCTCAAGTTTCAGTGACTTGGGGCTGGAGAGATAGCTCAATAGTCTAAATGCCTGCCTGGCAAACACAAGGACCTGGGTTCAACTCCCAGGACTACATGCCATGCTGGGTCTGGAACACCAGGGTGTTCAAGGTGCATAATGAGACCCTGACTAAATAAATAAATAAGTAAGTTTCAGTGATTCAAGTACAATCATAGAGATATTTAAAGGGTGTAATTCTATAACACACAAGACAAGCCTAATTTCTGGCCTATACACTATTGTTTATACATATTCATCACAAGTCTTTGAGTATAGCACATGAAGGCAGTGTGTTCAACATTATAATGCCTCAGTGCAAAAACATGCCTGTGTGTGAACAATTTAGTTCATTAACAAAAGCATTGGGCAAAATTTTACTTCCATTCATAATTTTTACATTGGGTGAGAACAAGACCACAGCATCTTCCTCAGAATTATGGAACAAATTAAGTTTGCAAACTGAAGTACTATTGCAGTATAAGTGGATTAATCCATTTAACCAAGAGAAACACTCTTAAACTGTCCCAGTTTATAGATGAAGCTATTTATCTGATTGAGTGTCACAAAAAATATCTATTACGTAGAAAAATCAAGGCTTGAACTTAGGCTTACGTTGTTTCATAGTCCAAAATTATAAACCATTTGCCTTGAAGTTTCTTCACTAATACTGAGTTCTTTCAAACATATAAAAATACAAAAATAATATAAAAACAATCAATTAATCATGTAATATAAAAATAAAGTGTTTCCAATAAAATTGATGCCTCCTAAGACTCTTAACTTATTTTTGGTCTCAATGGTAGAGTTAATTACTTACTAAAATTTATCTGGTAATTTTTGGTTATGCTTAGGACTTTTCTAAATATCTACTCATTTCTGAATAAAATATCACCGTAAACATGTTTTATGAATAAGATTAGACTATTTCCTTAGGAAACACCATGTCTTTGTATGTGATATGTATTCTTGTAGCTGTAAGTGGATCTCTTTGTTTTATGCTGAAAGTAATTTTACACAAATTAAGATTTACATTAAAAAAATTAATCTCCTCAGGGGAAAAAATTCTCTATTGTTTTAATCTATAAGGGAGGAAAATAGAAAAATAATAGTAATTTCTAAATCTCTCTTCCTCTACCTGACATCACTTGGGTTGCAAAATCTAGTAATTTTACCCTTCATTGCCAAGTCCAATGCCATGACATCTCTTGATCAATGAGGAGGTACCATGTGAAAGGCCTTTGGAGAATGCCTCAGTAACCTAGACACTTCAAAAGCATTCTCAGCCAGGCCACCAGAATTCTCCTAAACACAGAGAAGCACTTCTACCGTATTTTCTTAATCTCAGAAAAAGTTCAATAACATTTCAATGAGATTTGGGGTAAGATACTTTTCAGAATGGTTGGGAATCAAACCTTTGAAGGTGTCAAACTTCTTTGCCAGTTAAATGGTTATTCTGAAGAATAATTTAGTTGGGCATAGAAACACACTGTTTTCACCATCAGTGAGACTTTTAATACAGAGGAGATATGGCTGCACAGGGCACCTCAAAGCTCCTCAAGTGGGCTGGGGAAATAGCTCAGGAGAATAAGTACTTGCCTGTCAAGCCCAAGGGCAGAAGTTCAATCCCTGCCCCCCCCACAAAAAAAAATAGCTCCTCAAGCAGTGCCTTATTTTTCCTCAGAGCTGGCTTGCAGAGAAAATAAATGGAGCAGATAGTTGTTTTCTATAACAAATGTTTAAAATATTTTTAAATTAAATCCTCTTAAATCCTCTTTCAACAGCTATTTATTTGGAATTTGAGTTGTGAGCTGAATCATTAATTCCAAAATCTTATGAGTGCACAGTCCATTAGCTGTAACACTCTTTCAAACTGTAACTATTGACTAAGGCAACTTCTTTAGTGCTTTTTCCATGCTCTAGAACTAAAATCGTACTACTGATCAAAAAGGTGAGGCAAAGATTTATGCAATTATGTGATTATTGCATACCATTCTACCTGCTAATCAGAATACAGACTCACTATAAGTCAGGATAGTCTCTACAGAGACACATACCTCTAAAAGCATTAATCCAAAAATGGGTAATAATTTTTAAGTCAATTACTAGTTTAAGCTGATCACAGTTTGACTCTTCATGCAAAGTTACTTCTTCCTTTTGCATAGTAACATCATGTTTAAGTTGAAGATTGGCCCAAAGGAAAAATAAACTAAAAGAATCCAAGAAGTTTCCATTCATTTCCAGTAAATCAGTGTTGGTAAAAGAAGAAACCAGTATGGATATCTCTCTAAAGAAATTTGCAAAAACTGCTTTGCAATCCATTCCTTTGGAAAACCTTTTTATGAAGTCCAGGGACAGGCTAGCCATGAAAACACTCACAGACAAGTAATTCTAGAAAGGTCAGGGAGACCTTAGTAAATCACCCTGAATCAAATATAAGAGTGCTTGGTTCAAGGCAGCTGCAGGTGGAAATGTGTCTTAACATTAGGCTCCAGTGTTTGCTCTTGTCTGTGATATTTTCATACTAATTCCCTGCCTCCTTCCTCCCTACCAACTTCTCCTCTTCCTATGTCTTGCAGTCAAAAAAGATTCATAATGGAATGTTGACTTGGTGATCTCATTCCAAGATCCTGTCTATTTAGACACAATAATTTGAAAAGGAAATAAAACTGGTCATATTGGGAAAGGAAAACTAATAAAGAGGTTTCACTCCATCACTTAAAAGGAATAAACTGAATTAAATCTCTGTTTCAGTCCCAAGTTGGTTTGTACATGAAGGCCAAGTCTGGCTAGTAGCGCAAACCCAACGAATTGGAATTCTGTTACTGAGAGACTCAATCTGTAGCTGAAAGGCCCTAATATTGGGGTGCTACATATACACAGCTGATTTTCAGGGTTGGAATGTGGCAGCTGTCCTGAAGCTGGCTAACACTGAAGACTGGTGAAAAGACAGGGACAAATAGCCCACTGACTTTCTACTGTCAGGTTGATAAAGAAGGACTGGTGAAATCCAAAGAACCCTCAGGATGGAATATGGTAAAACTTTTGTACTCACATTCTCAATTTTAAATAAAGGAGCTCAAAAAACTGGTTAGCCACTGAAATGTGAATGTATAGACTTATTCCACTAGAAACTGGAACCACCTGTCCAATAAACAAGAAGCAAACAAAAGTGTGAGAGATAACTTCTGGCAAACATCATACATTTATTAAATGCAATTTTGTTGGGAGCTGCAGAAAGCCAGGGAATTGATCAAGTGTGTACAGGTGGGACTGGGCTTCCCTGCCTAGAGCAGAAAGCTACCCCAGTGTGAGAAAAACATCATATGAGAAAAACATCCTGTCGGGTTCAGATCAGGTGATTGGTTGCTCGGTAACCTTGTATTATGGGATGCAAACCTTGTAAAGGCATAAATAAAGGATCCTTTATGTATGAGTGAGTTAGTCTCGCCCATCAGGCAGACTGGCAACCACCTAGCCCAACTTTCTTTCTTATCCTTCTTTCTGATTCCTACAGCCATGCCTCCCCGGAGTTGAATGAGTTTGCAGTAAAGATCAACAGATCCCTACACAATTTTATATGTATTTCTTTGTGGCTAAAATAATATTTAACATGCACCTTATCTAAGGAATAGTTCTGGAAAACTTTAACTCCGTTAAACTATGACAACACTCCATTGAGCTCCCATAGATAGAAATAAAGGTCCTTAGCTATGTCCCATTTTAGTAGCATATAGAATGATTTCTAACAACACTAAGGGAAATTAACCTTAGAGATAAAATATAGAAGCCGTCAGGTAGTTTTCCATTCTGTCTTATCTTAGAGAACTGTTGACTTAAGCTGAACTCCAGCAACACTCTGGTACACACACCATGGGAGTGCCTGCAGTGGACAGTCATGGAGAAACTTGACTCCTCCATAATAGCAGTAAAGAACAGGCTCTTTCAGCGGAGAGACTGAGAATTAGGAAAAAACTGAAGGAAAATGTCTTTAACTGAATCCAAAGGGGCTGGATTTATAATTAAACTAAAATGCAGTTATGTAATTCTGACTCTCAAAGTATTTGCCCTGGGATCTCCAAATTTGCATAAGGGATTCTTTTATTCAATTAAGATGTATGATATAGGCATTTACTACATGAAACAGTGGGGCCTATAATGATAGTCAAAGCATAGTCATTTCTTTCAAATAGCTTGCTGTATAAGGATTACTTACAGTATGTGTGAGGCAGTGATGTGTAGGTAGGAGGTGTCTGTGTGAAGAACTACTGGGTTCTCTTTAAAACCATAGCTAATGTTCAAAAGGGCTAACCCAGCTTTAGATCAGCAACTTTTAACTACCAGAGTAAGTTTCTCCAAGGCACTTACCTAATCTAATACATAGCCCAGTAGTAACTTCAGCATTTAATAGATACGGGAACTAGTATTTAGAACAGTGAAGTGACTACCCATAGCTTTCCTGTATCAGGAACTTCTTTGTTTTGTCCAGTAGTTTCTCTTCTACTACTTGTGGTCTTGCTATGCTGAAGTATATCTCAACCCTTTGCTGAATTATAGCCAGTTAATTAAAACCATGGTTTATTTACTTATTTACTTTACTTTAGTGGCTTTATCAGTTGTTTCAGTGACTAGCCAGTTCAGCTCAAATGTGAAATCTTCTAAGCTTTGGGTGGATTCCACTTCTGAGACTTAGCTCTTTCTGACATTAGAAATGATATGATGTGCACAGTTGACTGTCAAAGCAGCATGAGCAGTTGTTCATGGTGCGGCAACGTGGTCATGAAAAGTCTTAGGATAACTGTAAACACTTCTGTTAGCACATGTAGAGCTCCCTGGTAAAAGAAGGCACATATGAAATCAAGATAATCATTTTAACAACTAATCAAAGGCACTTGGAAACATTTATTCATATATATTAAGCAATTTCTGACTGGTGTGTCACATCTTCATTAAGGCATGTCTGATGTATATGGCTTGGATATTTTAATATGAGAAAGATATCAGTGTTTCTGACATATTATATTGGGATGACTACCCATGGCCAATGAAAGTTCAGGTGCCCTAAAGTATGGCGCAGCATACAAACCAGGAATTCTAAAAAAGCTGGAGGAAAAAAAAATATGTGGAATTCCACTGAGACTCACCTCAACGGCCTTGAAATTTTTCATTGATTCTTGAGTTTAGACTATAATCCAGGTAAATTTGTTTAAGAAGCCCAAGCCTTATGAAAGACTTAAACCCTATTTGTTTATCTTGCATAATTATCTCAGTATTCATCATCTTTTGATACCATTGGACCTAAAGGTGACTACAATGTTTGTAAGAGATGAGCAGATTTTATTACAGTGGTTCCTGTCAAATTTTTTGGAAGAGATCTAGAAGGGCCAGAAGACTGCTTATCTATTCCAAAGATCAGTTTATACCTCTCACAGATCATCACAGGCATAAAGCTATTAGGAAAGAGAAAGAATGAGAGTATTGGGTGGCAATCTTACCATTGCCTCACAGAATAGCAACAGTATGATTGCTATTTCCACCGATGTGTCCCTGCTCTTCATTCTTCTCTGCACTTTTCCACTACATCCAATACACACACACACACACACATGCAAACACTTCTCATCAGTCACATTCGACCACTGACAACCCACCTTTTTTGCAACGTCTAAGCAGAAGTATGTTAATCTCACTAGACAATCATTTTGGCTAAAGAATAAGAGGGAGGAAAGTCATTTTGATTATTTTTATGTAAGTACCTTCTAAAAACACTTTTAAAGTATTACAACATTAGATTTAATTTAACTTTGAATATGTTACTGAATACTAAATAGCCTATTTGAGTAAATACACCAGATAACATATTAATATGTTAAAATTTATACTACAGTAAAATAAAATACTTAAAATATCTTTAAAGTCTTCATTCTCACTTTTGTTTGCTTGTTCATTTATTTTTTGGTACTGGGGATCAAACCTTGGACCTTGAATTTGTCAAGCAGGTGCTTAGGCTACTAAGCTGTATCTCTGGACTTTTTAAGCCTACATAATAAAAAAAATGGTTCTTTTTTGAAAAATATATATTTTCCAAAGATTTCTTATACAAACATAAGTAGAGCTCTTACAAACACCTCCAAAGCTACATAAATTGGTAATGTGATTATAGTCTACCCTGGCATTTAAGGGAGCAAGAGGCCCCTTTAAAACACTTGTGTTTTCTAGGTCAATTAAATATTCATATTTGTCATAGATCAGCTGTTCTAGTCATGGTCTTTTTACTACTGTAGTACAGTGATTTAGCTCTTGGCTTTTTGTATGTATTGTCTGGATTTGAATTCAGTTTACTTTGCTTGACTGGCAATTGCCCTTAAGCAAGTAAACTTAAGCTAGTAAGTAATCTTCTCTTGCCTGCAAAATGCAAATCATAGTACTGTCTATGTCATTTGGTGATAAATTGGATTAAGATATTAATACACATTAGATATATCTATGCATTATTATATAAATACAAGTAGAGTTCTTAGCATAGTTCTTGGTACTAAGTAAATATGCAATAAATGAAGCTTCCCATTTTTCCCTTGTGCTTTCTATACTCATTTTACATAAGTAGTTTTGCCTTCTCATCTGCTTTATCTTTCTGCTTAATTTCCCACTTCCAAATTACACATGCTAACACCTCATCCTGAATCAGAGAAACACAGAAACTCCTTAAAGACAAGGAGCATATCCTTTGTATCTTTGGCTTTCCCAGATGAACAATGTCATGTTCAGCATTGATTTGGCCAAAAATAAAGTAATGTTGGCTTGGATATTGCTCAGCAGTCTAAGCACCTGCCTGGCAAGCATAACAACCCAGGTTCAAACCCTGGTGCGACAATGATATACTGGCCCCAGAACCCAGACCACCACGCCAACCACTGAAACCAAGCATAGTGGTGTTTTCCTATATTCTCATGACTGGGAAGGATGAGACAGGTGTATCACTACAAGTCTGAGTTGCATAGTGAGACCCTGTAATAAATAAATTAATTAATTAATAAAGTAGTGTTTATTGAAATAGAGGGCCCTGTTTCTCCATGGCAAGAAATAATCATTCACATACACTTTTCCTCTATGCTGTCCTGGTAGATGACCCAAAGCTACACTTAAGATTTACTGTGAAAGATATTACAAGAAGCATGGCTATAATTAAGTCATTAATTCTTACAGGGTGTGATCTGCAATATATTCATTGCTTTGGACTTAGTGAATGATTGGGAAAAAGGAGAAAGGTCAAGAACACCCATGAAGCTAGATACTAGTTTATAGGTCCTGATAGTCCAACTAGAATGATCATGATCAAATTATTATTCCTAAAAGAATAACTATATTATTGGGCAAGAAATATAGCTCAGTGGCACAAGTGTTTGCCTGGCAAGCACATTGTTCTGAGTTTGATTCCTTGTGTCAAAAAATAAAAATGAAAAAAGAAGAACTATATTATCAATGAGAGATAAGGCAAACAGGAAAGAAATTAAAAATTTCACTGACCTATAGCCAAGAATCCAGTCTATTAAATACTTTTTATCTTACCTTGTTAGTCACACAATTCTGAGACAATTTAAATGGTATTGCATTAATTAATATAAACTAAATATTACTAGAACCTGAGAGCTTTCAATCAGTGTGTAAAAAAGATGAACTAGCAACAAGAAAAGGGTCACATTGTTTTTTACCTTCCTCTGACTTTTGTTTTCTCCTCAATATGGAAGAAAGCTAGTCCTCCACATGATGCAAAGGGCTTTCCTTCTCACCTAAGGATTCTGTGATTCTTCCTTGACTGGGAAACTAGGAACCAAATTACTTTCTGTGACTTATGTTGATATGCTCTGTGGTCACAGAAAACCAAAGTAGGGCTGAAAAATAGAACTAAGACTTCTAGGAGGAAAGGCGAGAGTTATCCATCTAGTACAGACATAGCATACAACTTTAATAACATATCGAGGAAAAAAAGTCAAGCCCCAAAAAGCTTGCAAGATAACCTTATCTCTCCAGGGTTCAGTCAGGCATTTAAATATAGTAGAACAGTTGAACAGACACATATAAGAAGCAAAAATAGATAGATAGATAGATAGATAGATAGATGATAGGTAGATATGTAGATATATATTATACATATATATATTAGTGTATAAAAGATACTTTTAAATATTCTACTTGCACCAATGCTTTATAAATTCAGTGATAGTTCAAATGTGTTAGAAAATACTGGTATTGCAAATAACTCTGTAATGACTTTTCTCACACAGCTAATAATTGACAGCTCATGTATATGACTGATATATTCCCATTTTCATTAGGCAGAGCCTACCCTGACAGAAAAAGAAGTGCTATGCTGCCAACTTTTTTTTTTTTAATCAGGTTTATTCTTGCCTTTGTTTGGGGAAAAATTAGCAAGTTAATATATGTAAAGCCCTTCAAACAGAACCAAACCATTGTAAGCATTCAAAAAATTTCAGCTGTTGTTGTTTGTTTCATCTGATTTCTTTATAGGAATATATTCATAGACTCCCAAATATTCTGTAGTGAGGTAGCAAATCTTTGGAAAAATCTTTTTTGTTTTCATTGAAAATGTTTCTTTTCTATGAACCTGTCCTCACTACCAAAATCTCCCTGAGGCAAATAAAAGCTGTAACTGGAAAAACAGGATTCAACTAAATTCTTTGGAGGATTTCACAATCAGTTTTAGTCCATGTAATGCATAATTCATCATACTGAGTTCATATTTTGGCAGAGACCAAAAGCCGGCTATTAGACTTAGTGATGTTAACTTAAGCAGTAACATCGCACTTGTATTTCTATTTAGCATTTTATTGTCAACTCTAATTGCTCATTTGTTTAAGTTTATCTGCTGTGATTATCACTTATGAAAATTAAGAGTTTTGCTTAGTTTTCTTTTGTTTTAAGTTAACAGGTGGTGTTAAACTTGAAACATTTTACAACCTAAGTACATAGATACTTGTTTAGTGCTGCCAGTTCCTATAAAAGGTAAAAAGGTGGTAGGACGGCATGGAATTAAAAGATGGCTTTGGGGTTACAAACAGCTTGGACCTGCTGTTAGTGACAAGGCATTAGGTACATCATGTACTCTTCTCAAAATTTACTTTCCTCATTTCTAACAAAGGGACAAGAATAATTCAGATTTCATGGAGTCATTGTGTTGTATTAATGTAAAACAAGGCCTCAAGGACCTTGACTGTGCTTAAGTTCTAAATATTTGTAATTCTACAAGAATCGATGAAATGAGCAAAATTTCAGAGGTCATTAAGAGTTTTGAACAGCGAATCATTAGCCTTAGCAACAATTCCTTTAATAAGAAGATAAATGAAAATATAATGCTCATTTATACACATATTTACAGATATTTACTTAGAAGCTGCACATCAATATTCAGATTGTGTGTGAAATTCTAATGTGTATTTATACATATAACATGTAGGTTATTAACCTGAAACTTTCTTTCAACAAATTTAGGGATATATATTGCATCTGTTCTAATTAATGATCCATTCATTTGCTTGAAGGTTTTATGTACTGTTTTATATGTAAACCTGGACTACCTATCAAAACTTTAAGAACAGCATCCCTTTGTCATAAAGATTTCCAACATACCATGTTTTGTATTTTTTGTGCTTACATATCTCTTGAATTTTTTTTATTAGTACATATTTTCAGTATATAATGACTACATGAGCCATGGGGAGTTGGTCCATGAACATAACACACACTATTTTTTTTAGTTCCTTTCTCATTTGCAAACGATTTATTTCTGTTTCCTATTATCTATATCCTTTATCCCCCTTTCACTTACTTAAACTTTGTTCTTCTCATGAAAGAGAAACTATATGATATCATTTATCATATTACAAGGTTATTTTCCAAGACCTGCAGTATGTACTAAAGCTTCCCTTGCTAGAAGTGTATGAAAATTATCCAGTATTACAAGCTTCACTGGTGACCCACTGCAATTGCAGAACACTTGACTGTGTATGTATCTGCTTCCTCTTAGTCCAAAGAGAAGTATATTCTTTTCCTTTTTTTAGATTTTTTCTAAGCAACATCAATAGGGAGGTGGGTCATGCCCACACACTGTACTCAGTAGAACAATTGTGAGGACAATATGCAATATGTCAACTTTCAAAAAAAAAAAAAAAAAAAAAAAAA
>PVJA010040666.1:0-18366 GCA_004027025.1 Myocastor coypus | reverse complement strand
AAAAAAAAAAAAAAAAAAAAAAAAAAAAAAAAAAAAAAAAAAAAAAAAAAAAAAAAAAAATTAGCAAACAGGGAATTTCAAACATCTGATATAAATATATTGAAATATTAAGGATTAAAAGAAAACAAAAATCATAAACAGAAGAGCAATGTAAGACACAAAAAATACAATGTAGAGCTTAGAGAAAAATTCATTAGGTGTAATTAACATTAGGTAAGATCCACAGAGGAAAAGGTTAGTGAACTAGAAGCTACATTAATACAAATGTTCCAAAATAAAGACAAATACAGAAGACAACATAAAATATTTTACTCTGATTATTTCTTTAAATGATAATATTTTGGGTATACATAAAGAAAATGCAAAACTGCTTCAGCCACAGAAACCATTGAACAACAGTAGCCATGGCTCTATGCTATCCCATGGCCATGGGCCTCAATAAAAGCCACAGGTGACAAAGAATGTGAGCAAACTGAGGCACAAGTTATTTTAAATACATTTAAAATAATGTATTTATACATTGGGAGTAAGTAAATATTTCTTAGCCTCGTCATAAAATAGTAACAATTAAATGAAAAACATTAGACTGTCAAAATTAAAAATTTTTGTTACTTAATATACATAATTAGGAAATTGATAACAAAATTATAGCATACAAAAAAAAAATCCCACAAAGGGACTTTCCAAAATCATGACAAGATTCCATAATTATACTGTATTTGTACAAACTTATCAAACTTCACATTGCACCAAACATACCAAGTTCATGTGGGATATGATCCAGGAGATGTGTGGCTTCACCCCTACAAGCAGTGGGTCATGGTGCTCTCAAGGTCTCCAAGAATAAACACACCCTCAAGTTCATCAAGAGAAGGGTGATGACGCACATTAGTGCCAAGAGGAAGTCTGAAGAGCTGAGAGCTGAGCAACGTGCTGGCCACCATGAGTAAGGCAGGTGCCAGGAAGGACTGAGCTTCTCTGGAATAAAGCTTTGCAGAAAAGAAAGAAAGAAAGAAAGAAAGAAAGAAAGAAAGAAAGAAAGAAAGAAAGAAAGAAAGAGAGAAAGAAAGAGAGAAAGAAAGGAAGGAAGGAAGGAAGAGAGAGAAAATACAATAGCATTACAGTTATCAATTTAATGTCTCATGTTATTGCAACATATTTTATTCATCACTGATTTGAACATGGATAAAATACAGAGCTTATCTTCCTATAAAATAAAGATACAATCAGTTAAAAGATTTCTTCAATAAATTATCTGTAGTTAGTTATAAAGACAAAATATACCCAAGTCCCCAGTCAAACAAAAAAGAAATTGTAGTATTTGGATTCAATATTTAAAGATTTGAGGACTGGGGAGATAGCTCCATGGTCTAAGCACCCAGCAAGCTCAAACCCTTGGGTTTGATCTTTGGTGCCACATGCTGCACCAGGCCCCAAAATGAGGCATGGTGGCACATGCCTATAATACCAGTGCTGGGGAGGCTAAAACAGGGGGATCACTATGAGTCCAAGCAGCACAGTGTGACATAGTAACACATAAATAAATTAGTAAATATATAAAAGAATTTTAAAAAGAGAGATTTGATAAGTCTAACAGAATGCATAGTTTAAGAAAAGAGAGCTGTGAACATATGGCTAAATTGCTCACAAGGTTTCCAGTACAGTCAATAGAAAGTAAAAGTCTTTGCAAAGTATGGTGCTAGGGGGCCGGGGAGATAGCTCTATGGCATAAGTGCCTGCCTGGCAAGTGCAAGGTCATGAGGTTGAATGCCAGTCCCACAAAAAAAGTATATATAATGCTAGAACAACTCTATATTTATATGTAAAAATTGAAGCTAGACATGTGTAATTACATAAAAATTAATTTCATACTGATGAATTGTTATTCTATACATAAAACAGAAACTAACCATTTGGTAAAAAAATAATGTATTTATAAATTAGGAGTAAGTAAATATTTCTTAGCCTGATCATAAAGAAGTAAAAATTAAATGAAAAACATTAGACTATCAAAATTAAAAATTTTTGTTACTCAATGTACATCATTAGGAAATTGGTATCAAAATTATAGCATACAAAAAAAATCTACAAGGGAACTTTGCAAAGTCATGGCAAGATTCCACAATTATATTATATTTGCAAGAACTTATCAAACTTCACAAAATGTAAATAATGTACCTCATCATCAAAGGAGAAAATTTGTATAGATTTGGGCTTCACACATATGGCAAAATGATAAAGTCAATATTTTGAAGTTCATATATGTTTGAAGAAATAAATATTTAATTTTGATATGCTTTGTTTGGAAAGTAAATTATTTCTAACTGAATTCTGAGTTAATACTTTCCACTTTAGTCAAGTGTCCTGATGAGACAATTGATTACAAAGATTAATCAGCTCAAGACTACATAGTTACAAGCCAACTTCTTCATTCAATTATTTAAAGACATGAAATTCAGAATAGAAAGTGTCTTGTTTCACTGAGAAAAAAGTTCTCATTTCAAAGACAAAGTATGAGAAGCATATAAAACTTAAAACTTTGGTAGCTAATAAGTAAAACAGTGCCAGTGTGATAATTCTGCATAGGCAAGCTCAGGCAGGTACAGGGACCATGGTTTGATCCCCAGCACCATAAGCCATGTCAGCCTCTCCTTAGGTCCTGCTTAGCTGGCCAAGGAAGAAAGAAAAGAAAGAGAAGGAAAGAAAGAAAGAAAGAAAGAAAGAGAGAGAGAGAGAGAGAGAGAGAGAGAGAAAGAAAAAAGGAAGGAAGGAAAGAAAGAAGGAAGGAAGGAAGGAAGGAAGGAAGGAAGGAAGGAAGGAAGGAAGGAAGGAAGGAAGGAAAAAGAAAACAACTCATCCCTGAAGCCGAGCTCACCTGCAACTAAATTCAATTTTGTTCTTTTTAACAAAGGCAAAATCCATTTCACTGAGGAAATAACTCCATGCAATGTATTTGTAGCGGTGTACAATATGTTAAGAGTAAGTTTGTCAAGGTTGGCTACACTCCAGTCGCTGGGGGAACTTTACCTAGTATCACTACTTGAGCCCTGGTCCCTATCGAGTCTTTCTTCTTTGACAATTGAAGGCACACAGCTCTGCGTTTGTATTCTAATATATAGTTACGAATGAGAATTAAGATAATAATTCTCTGGCCCTGCCTGCCGCAACTGTCCCTCTCTGGAGCACTGAGCCGATGATGGAGTCCGGGTGTGGTGGTGCACACCTGTAGTCGCAGCATTTGGAGGTACAAGCAGGAGGATCACTGTGAGTCAGTAGTGAGACCCTGTCAAAAAAAAAAAAAAAAAAAAAGATAATTATTTTCCCATCATAATACAATCCAGGGTCCTCACTTTGGAAATAGTCTCACTCTGTGTAAGAGGAAGACACGAGATGGTGTGAGTGCTACACCTGCCCCAGGTCTTGCTATTTTGCCTACAATAGAAGAAACGAGTCTTGCTCTCCCCACCCCTTTCCACTCACTGTTTTTGCTATTTTCTACTTCCATGAACAAATGCCCCTCTTCCGTGTGCCACTGAGCCTTGAAGCCAGTTGATTATGGACTAAATCTTTGACAAGTTGTGAACTAAACAGATCTTTCATTTCTTCATTTTGGACATCGAGTATTTGTCATAGTAATGAGAGAAAAGTAAGATACTTGGCAATTAGATGCCAATATAAGTTTTTGTAAAAACTGTATGAATTTTAATATTTCAGGGTTCATGTGTTAAGAATATTCACAATGTTTCAGCTGAGATTTGGGCATGTGATTAAAGTCTAATTCCAAAGTTTAGTGTGCATTCTATAATTATTTTGGTACATATCCTTGTATCCCAGAAGAATGGAGCATCCCCGAATAGATGCTGGTAAACATTCCATGTTCTTATGAAAAGGTTTTGATATATGAATGAAATTATGATTGAAATCTTGAGAAATAAATAGCTCATTTAACTTACTAGGCCATGGCAGCAAATTTTCAAATAGTAGGTTGAAATCTAGTTCAAATTTTAAGGACCATCACTTTTAAACTAATTTGTTTTATTTCTGAAATTTCATTAAAAGTAAACAGAGTATTTAATATTTTATATAATTTTCTGACAGCTATAATTTAGTTTATGATGAAATTAAAGCATGAAATCAGTATTTCTGTTTTCAGCAGTTTAAAAATATCATCCTATATTTAAAATCTGGCAGCAAAATCTTCATAGGTATTATCAACCTTTGCAGTTTAAAGCTATGAAATATACTGGAACAGTCCAATAAAAACGCTGAAGAATAT
The DNA here is from genome assembly GCA_004027025.1 of Myocastor coypus. Lineage (NCBI taxonomy): Eukaryota > Metazoa > Chordata > Mammalia > Rodentia > Myocastoridae > Myocastor > Myocastor coypus. The sequence continues at coordinate 14,090 of PVJA010040666.1, read as the reverse complement.
TGATTCCATCTTCATAACTTGTATTTTTGGCATGTAAATATTGACTCCTAAGTTGGTATAAAATCCAACTGAGACTATTAAAGCCACTTCTATCTAATTCAGAAATCCATAAATATCAAAGGTATTTTCTATTTGTAAGACTAAACTAAGGGTTTTAGTTTTTCTTTCGGCCTCAAAGATGCTCTCTCTATGGTAATGTGCATTAGAAGGATGATGATCTTAGAGAAATTAGGCTTTCAGTAGGAGGTGAAATGGCCAAAGTCCAGAAAATGCTATACAGGAAAGCAGTATCACGATCAATTCTGTAAAAGGTGACTTCAAAGATTAGTGTATTAAAACTCATTCTTGTTTCTTACCATATCTAATGGAAATTAGGGTAATGTTTGTGACAGTGGCCTCCCACCCAAGCAGAGCTTAGGCCTTAGGAAAGAAACAAGTATACCTGCTTCACTATAAATTCACCTTTTGAATATTACTACTTCGCAACTTTTTGCATGGACACTTTCAGGTGACTTTCCTGTCTTCTGATAAAAAAAAAAAATAGCAGAATATAAATAACAATCCTGAAAAGCAGGGAATATTTCCTCCTCAAGAAAGTGTTAATGCAACATGAATTCATCGGTTATCATTCACACACTATTCAGACACAGGGCATAGAGTGGGAACATCCAGAAATTCACCCTTTCTTTTTCATTTTGGGTAAGCCTAAGACTCCTCCAAGAAACTCAGTTTATTAATTAAAATGGATTTAATTCAAGCCTAAAATACTTATGAGGATGTCTGAGTATAGCAGAAGAGTACAGAGTTTTTCTTTTTAATATTTTTATCTTCTCAGAAATCATCCAAAATCAAAGTATATTTTTTAACTTTCATTTTCAATATTTATTTGAACCTCAAAACTATGTAATAATAGGCAGGCTTAGTTTTATGCAAACAGGGACACTGCATTTAATTTCTTTTCAAATAGAAGAAAAAATAAAGCTGGCTCCCATGTGTAGCTATCCCACTATCATCATGTCAAGGGGAAATGTAAAGAGAGCACTGGCAGGAGTAGTCCTGGTGGGACAGTCTCAGTTAAGCGAGTGAAAAATGAAACTGAAGATTCTTAACCTTTAATATACTTCAAAATCACCTAGAATCCAAATGCCACGATCTCAAACCAATGTTTCACAGGTAGTCATGCTGAGAGGTGGTGCAGACAATGGCACTATTTTGAGATTCCACATGTTAACCTATATACAGCCATTCTGTAACATTTTTCTGGTCAGCCTAAGAGCTCGTTTATACGTAATGTAGTAGCACAAGGACTTTCTCTGATGCTGTATCTGTTATTCCAGATTTTTCTCCAAATAAAAGTAAATTCAAAAGCAACTTCTCAGTGAAGGACTCATCTATCTTAAAGAAAGATGATAAAATAAAACCAGAGTGGGGAAGAGATAAGGAAGGGGGAGGAGATTTTAAAAATACAAGCTGTAATATGTACAGGTAATCACCCCAAAAAATGATTGTAAACTGCATGAAATACAAATATGTACTAATAAAATAAAATGAATTCTAATTTGTAAAATTTATCTATGATAGATTTCTTCTTTTGAAGAAATGATATAGTAGTGTTTGACATTTGATACATTTCATGATAAAGCCTCAAATTAATAACGTGCAGCAAGATAATATCAATACTCTTCTTCCTGCTTTTATTTCTTTAATTTTATAAACTTACACAGTTAAATAAAATATGCCTTTCTTCTGAATGAGCTCTTGAACATCTATACAATCCACATAGCTCTATTTATAATTTTATTACTTGATGATACATAAACATCTTATTGATATTCAGTTGTTATGAAGACCATATATTTTGATGATTACCTCAAGATGAATAGCAGCTGACATTTTTATCACACCTGACAGTCTTTGGATGCCTCTAGATGAGATGTCAAATTCTCTTAAAGTGCCTTTTCCCTTTTTCCTGGTTGCCTGCCATTTCTGTCTGTAAGACCGCTAGGTCTTAGTCTCAGCAGTTTATTGCCATTCCCCTACTCACCAATGGAACCATGGGAGAAAAAGGCAGAGATAAAAAATAAATTCTTCTTTATTAGACTCAGAACTGTGACAAGATGAAAATTTGCAAATATTTTATTTAAAAAATGAAGCAAGGAATGATTTTAAAGAATTATGAGCCCATCAAAGCATGTGGAATTCAATTGCAGGTGCTTCTTTCCATGCGTTTCCCCAAAGACTTTATTAATAGTGACTATGCAAGCCAAACCCAGTAATTTTGTTACATGAGACAGATGGTGGCTATCTATTGTGCTTGTTAGGTTTGACAAATTCTCCTGTCTCTCTGCATATATTTGTTTGCCTTGTTCAATGCCTAAATCCTCACTTTAAAAAATTAATGAATAAAGACATAAAATTAAAATTGCAAATTAAATTTTCATAATTAACACTGATTAGTTAATTTACTCCTGGAAGTAAATTTCACTTGTTTTTCAGGAATAAAACTTCTCCACAGAAAAGCACTACAGAAGCCTTTTGGTTTTCATTTTGTTTTTCCAAGGATAGAAATCTAAAGAAATCAAAATATAAAACTTTTGAGTGCAAAAACATTTTTTTGTATTTTACTGTCTGTATATTTTTAACAGTCAACTCTAGAGTTTCATGGTTCTTAATGAAGGTGTTCTATGATATCACAACTCCCTATTAAAACAGAGCAGTGAGCAACAGTGAGACAGCTCAGTGTACTAAGTGCCTGCTTAGCCAAGTACAGGGCTCAGTGTTTGACTCCCCTGCACCAGCCAGTCCTGAACCTTCAGGCATGCTGAGCCAGCCACAAAGACTGGGCTTGGTGGAGCATGCCAGTGACCCCAGCATTGGGGAGGCCGAAAACTGTAAGATCACGATGCATCTGTAGTGAGGCCCTGTATGAAATGCATCAAAGAGAGAAGCTGTACTTCAACATGCTGAAAGATGTTATTGTAGAGATATGAAAAGTACTTGATTATATTGGATCTCTATTCTCGAGTATTTTTAGCATTAACACATGGCAGAGGACAGGCTAAAAATGAAAACTATGAAGAGGAAATGTCAACGATAAAACAATAAGTTTAACCCATGGTGAAGTCTGAAAATAGTGCAATTTCAAAATTCTTCTTAGTTGTATTAAAAGGTCCAGGGGTAAGAATCATTTGGTATAGGTTGTTGTAGAAGAGTAATGATGTTTTGCAAGGTGATTATCTTAAACTGAGTCTAATCTCAGATTAACTAGGTTTTTTGAGAGGACACAAGGGATTGAAAGGAAAAGCTTTCTCTCAATAGCAATACCAACAACAGAGGAAATAACTTTACCATTGAAGAGATATCTGGGAGGCAACTGAAAATTTCTACCTCAGTTTTCCTTTTGCACAATTTATATCACCTCTGTGTAGACATCCAGTAAGATCTGTTTTCCTGAGCAGACAGTGATAAACAGAAGGGATGTCAATGGAACAGGTGTAGTCTGGCTCTCCTTTCCTTGCCCATTTTAAGTCTGTCTCTGTATCTCTCTCTGTCTCTGTCTCTCTCTGCCTCTGCCTCTGTCTCTGTCTCTGTCTCTCTCTATGTCTCTGTCTCTCTCTGTCTCTGCCTCTGTCTCTGTCTCTCTGTCTCTCTGTCTCTCTCTGTCTCTCTCTGTCTCTCTCTCTCTCTCTCTCTCTCTATATATATATATATATATATATATATATATATTTTAGGAAAGAGTCTACAGCATGTTCAGGATTTCACTACTAAATCAGGCTCATAGTGATCCACCTGTTTACAACCTCCCAAGAGCAGGGATTATAGGTGCACACCACACCCAGTCTCAATTGCCACCTCAGCGCACCTGGATGGCAGGGTCAGCACGGCTGTGCCTGTTTGCAGCTCTTTATCATTTTAGGTATCTACAATATCGCGTAATGATTCTGCTAGTACTTGGTGGCACAACCCTGATGACAATGGTGGAATTTTGGATCAAGGCACTGCCAGGAGTTGTTGATTTACCATCAAAACTGGTACCTAGTAGGTTACTCTGATGATAAGTATATTTCTTCTGTACATATCACTTAGCAACAATTCTGAGCTTCATTTTATTTCCACTAATTGGTTAAGTGTGGATGCAGTCATTATATTAAACACAACACCAATGGTTCCTACATGCATGCTTTTAAATGTGATTATCGTAAGTCTGAATTGTCTTCTCATTATTTGTTGTCTAAGACTCTGTGAAAGTTACTTAGACTTGCATGCCTTAGTATCATTTCAGTAAAATATGGGTGATAATACTTGTCTCACAGTTTTGTGCAAGGATTAAGACCATGACTTACAAAACAATTTGACACTGGAAATGTAAAAAAAAATTATCTTTTCATTGAATAACTAACTTCTATAGAAAGTATCTTGCAAATCTATGCAACATAAGAAAACTGAAGACTTAGAAAGTTAAAAACTATAATCACAATAGTAGTTTGCATAAAGAAGACTATGTAAGAGTGTCGTTTGAATGCCACTGAAAACAGATCCGTTTGATTATTGCTGTTTTCCTATTTTTTCTACTTGTTAACTCTGATTTGCCTCTGGGACAGCTCTCTAAATATTTGCATTCACTTACATTGCAAACAGATTGGTAACTGGAATCATTTAGTGAGTAGAGTACCTTAGCAGATGTGCTTCTGTTTCAAATTTACCCTGATTACTAATAAATGGAAATAATTTCTATCACTTGTGGTTCTTATTGGCTCCAAAGCCTATAAAAATAGTTTCACAATATATTAAAGCCTATATTTAAATAATTAACACTTGATAAATAGATGCACTTAGTTCATATTTAAATAGCTGATAAATTGATAGGTAGGCAGATATACCATTAGAAGAATTTACACATACTTTTTCCCCAAATTCTCAATGACATAAAAGATTGCACTAACGGCCCTAATTCATCACCACTCCTGGAACACTCTCCATTTGTCAAGTGAAATTGCTATGGCTTTCTGAGGAAGTGGTGCTTCTTTCCCACACCAGGCATCAGTGGATTTCCCACAAACATTGCAAGCAGGGACTTGTGAAGTTCCTACACATTCTGCATGTCTGCTGTCCCCAAGAGAAGTGCATGCCCAAACTGTGACTTCTCCCTGGAGAAGGATGAGAGCTGTCAAGGCAAATTGAAACTTACCCATGGCAGCCTCCATCAGCTGACCTTGAGGCGCCCTTGGACCATGGGTGAACTAAGCTGAAACCAGTGAATTACCAAACAGAACTCAGCTGGATCAGCTGACCATCAAATCTTGATCCCCTGGCTGATAGACACACTTGTGAAAAATCAGTGGTTGCTCTGTTAAGCTGCTGAATTTATAGTGATAAGATTCACTTCGAATCACTAAGTGACCATCAGAAAACATAGTAAATTTTCATCAAGTTGGTTAATTTTTCAGAAGAGGAAAATTTCTTCTCATATTCTTTAGATGTGTCATCCATTCATAAAACTTGATTTAATATCTGATAGCAGACGCTAGAGGAATGATCCAAATCTGCAAAAACACAAAAATAAAATCAACTTACTTGAACTGGGAAGGAAATGTGTTGTTGTTAGGCCTGTGTACAGCACACCATGCAGTACGTGAAATCTGTACAGATAGATTTCAAAGCTGTATGAAAGAATATATTAGTAGAGAAGAGTTGAGGAACAAATATCACTCATCTCTGCCTTATTAAGGATATGTCATAATTGAGAAAATTATGTTTCATGATCTAAATGTCATATTTTAATGGCTTTCTAAATCTAGCCTTTAGTATATTTTCATTAGTTGTGTAGATACTCTTTGTCCTAAGACATAAAATGGGAAAATATAGCTCAAAATCTTGGGAGGTTTATCATTGCATTTTAAGTTTTCATCCATAATTTGTAGCACTTAGCATATAATAATATAAAACTGCCATACAGACAGAAAAGAAAATTTTATTTTCTTCTGGTAGATAAGTAATACTGACATCAACTTTTCGACATGGTAATTAGACATTGGGCATAATCCTTAGAAAGAAAATTCAGGATGACCATTTCATTTTTGTACTAGTAATGTGGATTCATGCTAGCAAGGTGCCTGAGTAGCCATACCTGGAGTTATAGTAGAAAGCTCAGACCTTAACAGAATCTTTTCAGTCCATTATCAAAAAGTAAATGACATCTGGGAGACAAATTTGATCTTCAAGTTAAATAAGAAGTGTGAAAAAACCTAATATTTAAATAGAGTCAGGTATAGAGGTGTAGAAGACACACTCAAACAAAAAGAGCAGGAAGTACAGAAGTCTACATCCAGGGCCAGCTGCCCACTTCCCTGGGGCATCTTAGAGACAGAATGGCATCTGATTCTCAAATGTCATGTATGCACAACACAATAAGCATTGAGTTAGTGTACACTCACAAACAGCTCCAAAGAAAGGAGGACATGGTTCAAAAATACGAATTCGTAAATGATTTAAAGACAGTACTAACAAAAAAAGGAGAAATAGTCAAATGTGTAATGTATTTCCTATAAAATGAAGATTTGAAGACAGTAGTAAAAGAAATCTTTAGGAAAGACAGATGATTAAAATTCTTTTTCCTATGCAACTTTTACATTCTGCATGCCTTTGGTTATTCATAGAGCGCACACATTAGGAATTGGAAAGATTTATGCATATCCCAGAGGAATGGTGTGTGTTGTTCTCTTTCTCCAATACAGTTGCAAACTCTGAAGGAGCTCACGGCACTGAATGTTAATGGATTTTCAGATATTCTTTAGGAAGTTATCAGAGCAGGGTTGGCAATGAGCTCTGATTACTGTAATCTGAGAGTCTCCAGTGGAAAGCATAACAATATAAACTTTGGAAAGTTAACGAATCTCTCAAGACCAACGGAAACTTGATAGCCCAACACAGAGAAAATAATAACAATATGTTTTGTGATTTACTTTCCTTGTGTTATGCTTTTGGAGGTCAGACGTTTCAGAGGGGACTTTTTAAAGCAGAAAATTGAAAATCAGGCATTCTTTTTTTAAGTTAGAGAAGCTCAGAACATTTTGCACAAATAAAGAATGTTAAATTGGTAACATATAAATGTTACCATAAAATAACTTAATTGCTGCTGAATATTAAAAAATAAGTGAGCCAAAACATTAAAAATACTTGTATAAAAGTGAGAGCCTAAATTAATATTATACTTTACACATAACTATAATTTATGTTTCAGTTTCTGCTTTTCTAACTGTGCTTAAGGAGTAAAAAAATCTGTAACAGCAAAGGGTTGAGTTCATGTCTACTATTTTATCTGCTATTGGGAGTCTGAAGATTATTCCAGGTAGATAAATTTCCTATATTATGAGGCTCATCGAAAAGCAAGTTCCTGATTTCCAGTAGTACAGCCAAAGAACTTAGAATTTTTCTTGCCTTGTGTGACATCAGAAAAAAGCAAGATAATTGTTAAGCTACTTGGAGATTTTGCTCCTTCCTGCAATTTAAAAGCTAGAGGGATTGACGAGATAGTAGGGGCAGAGCTGGAAATGATTCTTAGATCAGGTATCAACAGGCACTGACCAAAGTCGCCAGTGGCGGCTTGGCTATCATTGCCTTCTTTCCCACCCTGTTCTCAAGCCATGACTTTGTGTTTCTATTATGTGGAACAACATGACTCCCACCTTTACCCAGAGCTGGTCTCCTTGCCCCTACCTTGTGCCCCATAGCTTCCATGAGATACGCATCGTCCACTTTTAAGTCTTTGTTCAAGATGTCTTCTCAATGAAGCTAACCTTCACTCTCCTGTCTAGCACCGCCATCTTCCTTGGAACCCTCCACACACACACACACACACACACACACACACACACACACACACACACATTTGCCCTTCAAAACTCCATTATTAGTTACTATCCTCTAACATGAAATATAACACATTTACTATACTTACTGTTTCTTGTCCTTTCTCTACTTCTGGAACACAGGTAACATGATGGCAGAACTCAATGAATTTTTTGGTGCTAAATCCCAACGCCTGGAATGAGACCTACTACATCATAAGAGTTGATGATATTTAGGGATTGAACTGTGAATTTGTGAATGCTTTCTTCTGTGTAGAAAATGTTGATTAACTGATCCTTTTAGAATATTATTTCCTTATTATCCCTGTCATGGACTGAATAATTGTGTGTCTTCAACATGTCTATGTTGGAATTCTAAACTGCAATGTGACAGTATCAGTGGGGAAAGCCTTCAGCAGTCAGTTGCACAGTGAGTCAAACCCCATTGATAGTACTAGGACTTTTACAAAAAGGGCCACAGATAGTTCTCTTCTTTCTTTTTTTTTTTTTTCTTCTTGTTTCATAACTTTTGTTTGTTTGTTTATTTATATTTATTTTTATGGCCAGTTCAGCCTGCCCTGAGGGCAGGGCTGGTGCAGCATGTGGTGCCGGGGATCGAACCGCAGTCCCTGTAGCCGCCTACAGGTGGTTTAGACCACTGAGCCATCCTGCCGGGCCCCTCTCTTCTTTCTTTTCACATACAAGAAGATGCCAGTCTGCATCCTGTAAAAGGAACTTCTCCAAAATTTGACTCTGTTGCCACCTCAATCTCAAACTTCCAGACTTAACACAGAAACAATAACAAGAAAGCCTTCTACTTATAAACCACTTATATTGTTACTACAACTTCAAACAGCTGAGATAGTCAGACTGTCATTCATTCAGTCTCGCAAATCTCAAGAGACACTCTGAAACCCAATCTGAAAGCACCACTAGTGACTTGCTATCTTAGTACATTTCTTAGCATCATGTACTATTTATTTTTTGTCCAGATGTTAATGCAAGTCTGAGTGGACTACAACCATCAAGATATCTCTAACTTTTTCACAACATCTTTCACATATATAGCTTAAGATGATACAATGTTGCATATCTTCAACTTCATTACTAAATTCACAGATCAGGCATTGTGATCAGAGAGTAGTTTTGTGCTGGCCCTGAGATGGGAGCACCAATGTATATAGCTTGGGTTGACTGAGAGTACAGAAATAAACAAGGCTTTATTTTTGTATTTAATATAAAGTCCACTGGGCTTCACTACACGGATCGGACCCCAGTGATCCTACTGTTTTCAGCCTCCCGAGTGCTGGAATTACAAGCACACGCCACCATCCCAGTTTCAATTGCCATCTCAACTTGTCCTGGGAGCAGGGGCCAGCACAGAATGACAGGGATCAAATCCCAGTCCCTGCATCTGCCTAAGCAGGAACTTTAATCTGCTGAGTTATCTGGCTGGCCAAGGCACCATGTTTGAATACAGCACCCTTTTCTGGTTCTTTCTAAGTTAATGAAAAACTCAGATATCTAGCCCAGAGATACAGTTTCCCTGAGAGATTTTTTTTTTTTTTCCGCGTGGGACTTCGTTAGGAGGTGTGTTATACCTTTCTACTATTGACCTTATGAGATGCAGATGTAGGAGTTGCCGATGACTACTTCTTGAAAAATGTTTAAAAAATCATCTGTATCAGAAGCTGATGCTTGAAGCAGAAGAATGAGGCATTTTTAGGCATGTTTTGATTCTTGATTAAATTTCCAAAATCCCAGCTAAAACTCTGCACTTTTAGTTCCTTAAACTGATGAATTGTCATTTCCTTTCCCTTAAACGAGGTTTCTCCTTCCCATCATAAAAAGATGAAGGAGGAGGAAAAAGGAGGAAGTGGAGGCGCCACCATGCTGTCACCCTCTCAGGTTTCCTGGGCCCCTCCATCGCTTCCTGGACTTGCACTAAAATTGAATAGGAAACACTTCCCCAGAAAACATGTAAGAAATATCCATAGGTATTAGAAATTTTTTTTATCAATTGACACTAGTATTGTTTTGCCCTTTTAAAAAATTTTCTTCCTTTCGTTTTTTCTCTTTTAGACTTATTTTCTTTCTGCAGAAAAGTATATTCTCCAAACATTGGTGACTCGGTGCTTACCTCATAGTCTTTCCCATCCATCTCCAATCCCATCAGCTGCTGGAAAGCCCTCTCTCCTCTGAGATGCTTGACACTTATCCCTTGATATTTCTTGGTACTTAGCAATGCTGGGCAGTACTATTTTTACTTACATGTTCTCTGGATAAGTCCATGAATATTTCAAACAAAGCAATGCAAAGTATGAATTAAAATTACCGACCACAATATGTAGCACCTTATACATATTCCATAAACATTTGACTGATGAAATATTTATAAAGTATTTGAAAATAAATCATTTAAGCTATAGTGAAACAGAATTTATCTTGTGTAAAGATAAATTATATCAGAGCACTGCACACTTAGTGAAGATCTGCAGAATTTTTTCTACACTGAAGCCCCAAAGAAAAGTATCAAGTTGGTTGAATAGCATGAAGGCACATTTGGACTCCACCATGCATGCAGTGAAGAGAGTCAACCCCTCTAAAAGCTAGGAATCATGATAGAAGGAAAACGCACATAAAAAGGGAAGGAAGAAATGTCCATTTTAAATATATATCTGTTTGTTTACAATTTTACATTATTTTCTAAAAACTGTAAGAACAACTCTGGAGTTTTCTTTATTACATGTGAATGAATCATTTCCTTTCTATAAGTTACAAGCAAAAACTCACCAGTAAGTTCCTAGAAGTTTCAACATCACTTTTATCTTTCCCGATGCATACTTTTTCCTTTGTGAATAGTGAATTATAAAGAAATTACAAGCTGGGCGTGGTGGCGCACACCTGTAATCCCAGCACTCGGGAGGCTGAGGCAGGAGGATTGGTGCGAGTTTGAGACCAGCCTGGGCTACAAAAGTGAGCTCAAGGCCAGCCTGAACTGCACAGTGAGACCCTGTCTCAAAAAGACAAAATAAAAATTACAATATCTTACTCTGATTTTTTTTTATATATACTGCCGATTACCTGACGGTTTTCCAGGTCTTCTATCTCTACAAACAGTAACTAATTCAGTGCTGGACTAAGGCAAAAGTTATGTGAATGTAGGGCCAGCCAAATAGTTCTGCGGATTAAAGTGCCTGCAAGCAGGTGCAGGATCAGATGTTCATTCCTTGGGCCTGCCATGTGGCCCCACCCCTGGGGCGCACTGAGACAGCAGTTGAGATTGGACATGGTGGTGCATGCTTGTAATCCCAGTTCTTGGGTGGCTATAAACAGGCAAATCACTGTGAGACTGATCTAGTGGTGAGACTGACCCTGAACACCCTGGAGACTCTTCCCCTCCCCCCAAAATTATGTGACTAATTTATTTTTCTCAGTGTGTGATTTAGAGTAAGAATTTAAAAATTCGAGGCCCCATCTACTTGTTCTTTTTTTTTTTTTTTAACACTTATGATGATTATATCTTTTACCCTTTAAACAGAGGACGTTGTGGTGTACTGTGATTTTGTTCCTCATATATTTTGTGCAGAGTATCTAGGAACTCAAAATAAATCTGACTTATTTTTTGCTATTAGAGAAATTTTACATGTGTAAGATTTTTGCAGGTGATATCAGAAAGTCAGCAAAATGATGAAAATCTCTCTCCAAGAAATCGTTTCAATAGCTATTGTTAGTATCTTTTGTTTTTAGTTACTTTAACGATCATCGTTGACATGACATGTATTTATCTTTCTAAGGTATCTTTTAACAGAAATGCTACATGCTTCATTTTATTAACTCAGACCTTGTGAAAGTGTGTGGAGCATGCAGGAAAGGAAGTAGAAGGCTGTACGAACACAGATGAAATTCATTACTAGATTTCCCTGGCAAAGGGCAGGAGGTGGAATGAGGATTGTGTTCATCTTGTGCATATTCTGATTAAGACGATGCTGATCTGAGATTCACATCCGCTTGTATCACATCATAGAACAGCCTGAGGTTGCAGTCGTTTTGCATTTCAAGAAGATCCACTCTGAATCTCTTATTCTGTTTTGAGTGTCTAGTGGAAACTTAAGGCAGTGTAAGCCATCCTGAAATTGTCTTCACTTTTCATTGCAGTAGGTCCTAACAAATTTTGTGACTCTTTGTTGGGCAAGAGCTCAGAATCCTATGACTGTTCCACTTTGTGTATGCACCTGACTCATGAATTTCTCTACTTTAGTTGTTCTATCTTTGAAATTTTCTCATATTCATCCTGAACACATTTTCTAACTGTTTAAAATATATTTCTGTAAGTAGTTGTAAATGTTTTTTGGTTTGGTATTAAGTAGAGCTAAGTAAATCGATCTGACTCACTCATCTATGTAATTACCAGACAGTGTTAATATAGTAATTGCTTTTCTTGAAAGTGTTAGTTTCAAATTTATGAGATGGGAAAGATACATAATTTCCTGGCACAGTCAGGATCTAGTAGAATCTGATCTGTCAATGTGGAATGGTATTATTCAGTAATACAGTAAACATAGTTGTTGAAAATATTAGAACTAGTGAGATATCTCAGTGGAATAAAACCCTGCTTATGTAAGTGCAGGGATTGGGGTTCAATCCCAGGAATCATAGGCCACACCAGTCCCACCCCGGGGGCCGCTGAACTGGAGACTGATTCCAGGCAAGGAGACACATGCTTGTAATCCAGCACTGGAAAGGCTGAAAACAGGTGAATCACTATAAGTACAAGTTGCATAGTAAGACCCTGCACAAAACACACACAAAAAAGAAAGAAAAATATTAAATAGCTGCAATAATTTTATGTTTTATTAATCACTTTCCATATAACATCATTTGAGTAGTTATTATATATTCTGTAGACCAGTAGTAGCCATTATATAAGAAACAACCACCTAACATGCATACATATATGTTATATATCTATGTATTTTATGGCTGTATAATATAAATATACATATTTATTAAAAAGTCACATGTGCACAGAGCTTGCTAAACATATAGAATTATTTGAAGAAGGATGAATGGCAATTATTGAATGAGAATTATTGTAAAATTGCACTGTCACAGTGATTGTCAGAGTGCTTTCAGAAAACAGAGTCTTGATGCTGGTCCCACCCCTGAGGCATGCTGAGATGACAGTTGAGACTGGGCATGGTAGCACGCCCTGTAATTCCAGTGCTTGGGAGGCTGAAAACAAGAGAATCACTATGAGTTTGATCTATGGAGTGAGACCCTATAGACTCTGTAGAACTTGTCCTAAATTAAAAAGAAAAAAGAAAGAAAGAAAGAAAGAGAGAGAGAGAGAGAGAGAGAGAGAGAGAGAGAGAGAGAGAGAAAGGAAGGAAGGAAGGAAGGAAGGAAGGAAGGAAGGAAGGAAGGAAGGAAGGAAGACAAAATAGTCTTGAATTCTCCCAAGAGTCTTGAATTCTTCCATATCTTACTATGATTTCTTTAGATATACTGCCAACTACTTAAAGACCTATTTTAATTTGTTAGGCCTAGAGTAAGGTATGTTAAAGTCAGCTCCTTTGCAACTCTTTAATTGCAATGTTTTTGCAACCTATTTCTTTAAAATTTTCCTTAATCTCTGAAAGTGGTCAGCAGGTTACAATGAGTACTGTGATTTGCAAAACATTCTATGGAAGTTCAGTAGAATTTCATGAGGTTCAACCACATGATTTTGATTCATCCCAGGTCTAGTCTTCAACGTAAAGTTCAGCGAGGGAATTGCTATTAGCTACAGAGTGACAAGGACCCAAAAGATCGTCTTTCACTATGTAAAGGTCCTCAGAAGACCAATGTTAATGGGCAATAAAAATGCCATGCATCTGAAAATACTTGTTATTACCAGATATAGGAAAAGACAAACAAAAGTGACAGTCAGATAAATATAAAGTCAAGGAAAAAGAGTTATATAAATTGAATTTTAATATTTTAAAACTAATGTTGTCAGAGGCAGGCATCTTAACATTTATGATAATTTTGCTAATGGAACTAGAAATATTCTGAGTATATTTACTAACGCTTCCCTCTCTCTAGTAAGGCTTTATTTGGACATTGGCAGTATTTACTTTATAATTTTCTTTTCATTCTTTGCATCATTATTGGGAAGCCAGCCCTTCAGTTGACACATACATTATTCAGATTTTCTAATGTACTCACTTAGAACACACGCAAGCCACAAGGGATTGG
>PVJA010040665.1:0-18364 GCA_004027025.1 Myocastor coypus | reverse complement strand
TTTTTTTTTGTCTTTTTTGAGACAGGGTCTCGCTATGCAGTTCAGGCTGGCCTTGAGCTCACTCTTGTGGCCCAGGCTGGTCTTGAACTTGCACCCATCCTCCTGCCTCAGCCTCCCGAGTGCTGGGATTACAGGCGTGCGCCACCACACCCGGCTAGCATATGTTTTTAAAGGCATGATTCTGAGAAGGATGCCACCAGCTTTAGCAGCCATCATGCACAGAAGGTGACAGATCCGTCCTACAGAACTGCCCCGAGCCTTGCTCACTGGCCTCAGAGGCCACCGTGTCTGAGACTGAGTTAGAGCTGATCAACACTCTTCCTGCTGTGGAGCTGCAGGAAACTCTTGGGATGCACCCCATTTCTCTCTTCCCCACTGCACACACCGTCTCCCTGTGTTAGGTCTGGGAGACGACAGGAGAAGGATGAGCCAAGAGTCGGAGCCTCAAAGTGAAACAGTGCTTTTATTTAAAAAGCTGTGCCGGCACAGGGTCACCTAGCCAGGAGGCTGAAGTGACCCCGAGCCGCAGTATGAACGGGTTTATATAGGGTGCTGGGGGATCAGCAAGCGTCTTTTACAGAAGCCAATAGCGTAGGTTAGTCGGGGACCTTTTACAGTGATTGGGTATCTTAGGTCTAGGTTATAGTCCAATGGGAATGGTTCTGGTAACATTTGGGCAGCCAATGGGAGTACATGGACCCCCCTGGCCAGAGGGGAGTTTCGACACCCAGTTGACTTCGGGGTAATAGAAACCTAAGTTACAGATAACACAAGGGTGGTATCGAGGTGGGTCAGCCCTTACACCTGTACACCCTGCTGTGGCCCCATCATTGGGGACCATAAGGTACAACACCTCTCCCTCCCTCTGGGGAAGCCCCTCTGGGCCAGCCAGGGGACTTGAGTGACATCCTGTGCTCCCCCAAGTTGAGCTCCAGGGTGGCCTCCGTCGCAGGAGCCTGGTGTAGAAGTGAACGATGATGGTGCTGTTCAGAGAGGCTGGCTTCACTGCCACCAGGCAGCGGCTTTGGGCAGGGAAACCTGGTCACCAATTCTCCTCCCTCCTCTGGTGAAGGATGTGGGCCTATCAGCACTGGGTTGGCTTTATGGGCCTGGCGTGTCTCAGACTGTGGGCACAGAGGCTGTCAGGAGGGTCAAGCGTTGCCTGGTGCTAAGAGCCCTCAAGAGCAAGAAGGTGGTGGCGCAGCTGCAGCTGCAGGACCCTACCTTTGTGATGAAGGACTTCAGCTTCATGACTGAGTGGTTGCCAGACGCCAGGGATGCAGTGCGTGAGGCTGTGCGTGCTTCAGCTCTGGATAGCAGTCAGGTCTTGCCACTGTCCCCTCAGCTCAGCGAGACCCTGTGGGATCTCATTTGCTACCGAGGCTGCAGACGCTGATTGAAGCATGTTGTGGTACTGAGTATGCTGTACAGAGGCAGCGCCGTCACCATGATGATACCCACTTGGAAACGGAGGCACAGAGAGGCTCTGCACTTTGCCCCAGGTCACACGGGGGTGGAACCAGGAGCAAAATCCAACTCCTTGGTTACAAAGCCGGAACTCTGAATGTCAGACCTGTCACACCGTGTGTGAGACACGTGCCCCGGAAGCTCTTGTATAACTCAGAAACGCGCGTGATTTAGGACAAATCTTGTTGAAGGTTGGTAGGCGGTTCTTTTTAGCAGCTGAAGTGGCACTGCTTTGCGGTGAGCATGCAGGCATAGTTTACAATTTACTGGACCTGACAGCTTTAACATTCTTCATGCTTAAAAAAAAATGTTAGAGATACATATTATTTCAAATTTTGCATATAAAGTGAGACTTTATTAATATCTTTATATCACAGTGCCAAATTCGCATAATGTAAAATCTCATAAAACACGGAGACACTTATTGCCAAATGACTTTGATTTCCATCTCTCGGGGGAGGCTAGACCATGGGCTGGTGCAGGGAAGGGCTCTCTGCCTTCCTGGGCCTAGCACGGTGCCTGGCACCAAGCACGGATGGCTTTTAATGCAAAGCTGTTCAGTTCAGCTGGTTACAATTTGGGAATGGGGAGAGAAAAAGGAGGAGGCATCTCTGGAACGTGGCAGTTCTCGGTAGTTGCCCCTGCATTTACCATCTTTTTCTTTTCCGCCCTTACAAAGAGAAGAGATGAAAGAGAGGTCGGTAATGGGGCATGAAAAGGGGGAAGTGCAAGGCCCACGCCCGGAAATTAGCAGTTGGCCCAGAGCTCCCTGGTAAAGAGCTGCATTGGGGATGGTGGTGGGGGTTTGCAGGCCAGCAACGGAAACCAGTTCTGAGTCACTTAACGTGAAAGGGATACACCTGGCATTTTACATGGTCCACTGTGTTAATCCAAGCTTGGGGGCAGCAGAAACTAGCCGGACAAGAGAGAGAAGGCCCCTCTGGAGGTGACCTTCTGGCTTTGCCGCCCCACACCCCAGTGCGCATACTCAGAGGTTTCCTGAGCCACGAACTGACATGCAGGGAGCGTGGGTGCTGGCGCTGAAGGGGACTAGGTCCCAACTTGAATTAAGGAATGGTCAGGCTGGAGGGACAGTAAAAGTCACTTAGCTCTTCTTCCTTGTATCATAGGACGGGGGATGAGACCTTGGCCTCCCAGTCGGTAGCTGTGACACAGGCTGACCCATGCCCTGTCTCTTGGGCACTTCCTCCCTGTGACAGGAGGAGAGGATGGGAACTGACAGGGCACCTCAGTCTCTATCATCCTGGGTTCAAGGCCCTGCCGCCCGTACCTGGCGGGCCTTCCTCTCATGCATCCCTGTTCTCTCTTAAGCTGGAGCCCGTGGACTCTGGCATGGTACTGGGAAGCATGGGGGCAAAATTCGGATCTATTTGGGGGCTGGATGGCACTGTGAATGGTACTGTTGCATCTTGGGGTGGGAGCAAGGGGCTGGGGGCCCAAACCAGACCCAGACGACTTTTCATGGTGAGCAAGAATTCAGCCGGGAGGGCAGCCTGGAGGGCAAAGTAAAGAGTGGAGATACCCAGGACTGGATAAAGCCTGGGCCGATACCATGATCATGCCCCTTTGGGTGCCACCCGTGTGAGAATCTGTGAATCCTGGGTAGTTTCACTGCCAGAAGGTTGTAGCCACTACGTGATCTCTCCAAGTCACTCATTGGTCTTTAATGTAGAGATAGGATTGGGGCAGAAAATAAGGTTAATTGAGCTCCTAGTATTTTTTTTTAAAGAATTTTATTATTATTATTATTATTATTATTATTATTATTATTATTATTTTCTTGTTTCAGAACTTTTGTTTGTTTGCTTAGTTATTTTTCTGGCCAGCTCAGCCTGCCCTCAGGGCAGGGCTGGCGCAGCATGTGGTGCTGGGGATTGAACCGCAGTCCCTGCAGCCACCCAAGCTTTCCCAAGCAGGCGCTTTAGACCACTGAGCCATCCTGCCGGGCCCAGAGCTCCTAGTATTTTCCAACACTTTGTTTGTGTGGTTCTTCTTCTTTTTTTTTTTTTTCTGGTACTAGGAATCAAACTCAAGGCCTTGTGCTTGCTAGGCCAGTGCTATACCACTGAGCTACACCCCCAGCTCTTCCTATTTAACTTTTTAACTTTGAGATAGGATCTCACTAAATTGCCCACATTGGCTTCAAACTTGAAATCCTACCATGCCAGTTTCCTGAGTGGCTGGGAGTACAGTTGTGGCCCTCAGCATCATTTAACTCAATATTTTCCCTCAGTTCCACAAGGCAGTTCCAAGGGCCAATGATGCAGGTGAGGAAGCCCTGCCTCAGGACTCGGTGAGGCTGTCAGCTGGACTCTGGAGCAGAGCTGAAGCTAGCACAAGAATCCTGCTTCACTGGCTCTCAAGTAGGTATGGGTCCAGGGAAAAGCAGGGGAGAGGATGTGGAGTCCTGTTTCACTTCCTGATGGCAGAGACATCTGGGGGAACAAGGCAGCGAGAAAGAAGGACAGATTCTCTGGTCACAGCCACCCATCCTTGGAGACTAGTGACCGGCCAGACCCCTGCCTGGGGTGGAGACCTTGCCAGGGTCGTAGCCAAGGCTCCCGAGAGGAGGATATCACCAGGGGACCCCCTTGCCTTTGCTGGGGCCTGAGTAGTCCCAGTTCTTTCTCTGTCACTATCAGTGTTGTCGCAGCCCTGCACGCTAGCATGAGGAGCTGAGCCCATGTGCTCCTGGGACAGAGACTTTGGGTCTTTTACGTTCGTCCTCTTCTTCCTCCATGAGAACCATGCTGAGCAGCACCCTGAACGATGATATCCCACACCATTCCTTGTGAGTAGGAGTGGCCATATGGCCAAGCTCTGGACAGTGGGATGGAAACAGAAATGACATACAAGCTTCCAGGAAATGTCCTTACAAAAAAGCCTGAAGCTCCCAGTCCCTGATTTTTTTTTTTTTTTTTTTCCCTCCGCAGATGTAAGGAGCAGTATTGGAGCAGTCACACCAGGCCAGGAGGTGAATGGAAGAAAGACAGCCAAGTGGAAGGAGCTGGTGGCCCTGACCCTGAAAGAACCGGAAGCACCCTGGGCCTGAGCCAGGAATGCTGGGGCTGAACCCCAGGCTGCTCTTGCTAGATACCTCCTGGCTGTGTGAGCCGGGCTCGGCCTCTTGGACCTCCAGTGGTGGTTGATGGTGACAGCGCCCCATGCGTGGGACCTCCCGTGAAAGAGTTGGAGGGGAGTGGGTAGTGGGGTTTCAGCTTCCTGGGAACAGAGGAGGGGGCTAAGGATCTCCATCTCTGGACCAAGAGGAATTCAGCATTTGCTGAGGGGAAATGGTGTGGTGGGAGGGAAGGCCACTTGGGGCGCTCTCAGCTCCTGGCTCTGCCGAGTGCTTGCCAACTTCCATGGACCTCTCGCTCTCACTGAGCCTCAGTGTCCCCATCTGTAAGATAGGAGGAGGGCCGCTGTGAGAATCAGTCTAGGTATGTGAAGGACCCCAGTGAGGCTGAGGCAGCTGTTGTTTTCATCATTGGTTTGAGAGGTTGGAGATGCCTGCTTTCCCAGTTGAGGCTGACCTCTGGCCTCACCCTGGTTGAGGCTGACCTCTGACCTCATCCTCTGGGGCTCCTCCACCTCCCTGGCTGCCCCAGCGGTAGAGAGTCCTAAGTAAAGGCCAAAGTGAGGTAAGGTGGGGAAGACCATTAATTCTCAGAATGCACAAGGGCAGAAGACGAACTGGAAGGCAGGGGCCAGGAGAGGTGTGAGTAGGGCTAGCAGTCCTTGTGTCTTGGAGAAGGAGGGCTGGGAGAGGTCAAAGCCCTGATTGGAGCCCAGCTCTGTCCACAGCTTCTGAGGGACCCTGCCAAAGTCTAAGGTCACCAGAGAGCTGGGTGAAGGAGCAGCAAACAGAGCCAGGCTTCTCCCCTCCAGCTCCATGTAAGCTCTTGCTGGAAAACCCTTCTCTCTCTTCCTCAAAAAGCCTGGGCATCCCTGATTAGGATGCTAACAGAGGGAAGGCAGTGAGGAAGTGGGAGAGCCACAGAGCTGGAGAAATGCGAAACACCCGGGGACTGGGAGCCAGTGGCTAATTAAAGGCTCCATGTCAAAGAGGAATGCCAACTAGGTAATTTCCATGCCATTTGAATAATGGGGAAAACGTTTACCATTTCACAAGTTTGCTTGTTGAAAAGAGAGAGGAGAAGAGAGAAAAGGGAGGGGAGAAGGTGGTGGCTGCTGGCGCCTTTCAGGGCTGCTGTTAAAGAAGTTGGGGGAGAGGGAGGGGGAATCCTCCGGGAGCGTATTTTTTTTATTTGTCTTTGCTCTCCAAGGTTCTGGGTGAGTGTCTGAAGCCTGGGCTGGGGGGATGGGCAGCCACGCAGAGAGGTTGTGGCTCTGGATCCCAGCAGAGTAAAGGGAAGCAGAGCATACACTGTACTTGAGTTCGCGGAGCCCTCCCTTTGCCATGCTGGCTCACCAGGACAGGCTGCCCAGAAGCCGGGAAGGGGAGGTGATGGTGGCGGCGGTGGTGGTGGAGGTGATTTAAGGAGAACAGCTCAGCCCCAAAGAATGGGCATGAGTTGTCCGGGGTCACACTTGTTCATTCCTACCTACTCATTCATTTGTACAGCAAGAGGACAGTGTGTTTACTGGGGACAGACTGTGTGCCAAGCCTAGTGTCATGTGATCAAGGATGAATGATGTGGCCCTGCTTCCAGGAAGCTCAGGGCCATGGGTGGACAGCGAAGCTGTCCATCACTGCCTGTGGGTGTCCACCTACCTGGACCTTCCCTGAGGGCTGGCCTTTAAGTGTTTGAGCGTATTCCAGGCTGGGTGAACAGCATATCTGAGGACTTGGATCCTGGGTAGCAGAAGGCTGGGTCGCTAGGAACTGCCTTGGAGTAGGATGCTGTAAACTTCCTTTCATGTGTGGGGTAAGGAGAGTCCACTGTAGGAGGGCAGTAGGGATCATAGGGTGAGGTTGGGGAGCATGGTGGAGGGGACTGCAGAGAGACACTGAGGGGGTGGTGAGGGACGCGGATCACTCCATGTCCTGGTTACTAGGAGTCATGTCAAGCACCCAGCCGCCTATGCACCTCAGCCTGCTCCGCTGAGCTCTTTCACATCTAGCCATGGGGCGGGGTCCCTAGGGCTATGGTCTACCCCAGTCCTCCATTTACCTGGCCTTTTCACTTTTTGTATTCTGATACTTGGATCTCTGGGGCCTTGCTGACCCCTCCAGGCCGTCTAATTCCGAGGGCTGCTTGTCACTTGCAAACCAGTTTGTTTAGAGCTGATGCCCCAACTGCCTTATTTAAGGGTTCTGACGTGCAAGACTGCCTGCAGAAGTGAGCATCAGATACCCCGGAACTCGCTAGGTTGGCTCAGCCTGCCCACCCACCCTCTCCTGTTCCTCCCTGTGGAGACCACAGTAATGATCTTGTCCTTATTTCCCTTCATGCCCTCTGCTTCCTGAGCCACACTTGCACTGTCTCGGCATCCTGTGTGGCATAGTATACCCTTGCTCTTAGCACCTGTGAGGAAAAATCTGTCTTTTCAATGACAGTCCTCTTCTGATCTGTGGGTCTCACCTTACCAGAATAATAATGAATCCTTAATTGTAAATAATACCTTGAATCAGTTACTTATTGATGTTTAACAAATTACCTCCAAACATAGTGGTTAGACAAAATAAACATGTATTGTCTCTCACGATTCCTTTGGGTTAGACATTTGCGGACAGCCTAACAGAGACTCTCTGGCTTGGCGTTTCTTGTGATGCCACAGCCAGGATGCCAGGACAGGGCTGCAGTCATCTCAGGGCTCGAGAATCTGTGCCAGGGTGGTCTGCTGCGTGACGGCTCACTCACATGGCTGTCAATGTGACCTCTGTTCTCACCTCAGGGAATGTTTCCTCAGGGCTCCTTGCATGTCCTCACAACATGGCGGCTAGCTTTCCACTGAAGGAGTAAGAAAAGGAGTAAGAAGAGTAGGGTGGAAGTGACCTTCAGGGACCCAGCTTTGGAAGTCACACACTGGCCTTTTGCAAACACTGTGCCCTCGGTTACACATAATGGGAAAGAGCCATACATGAGCCTGGGTAGCCGAAGGTTGGGTCAGTAGGAACTGTCTTGGAGTAGGACGTGATAACCTTCCTTTCAGGGAACAGCGGGCAGAGCAGCCCCATAGCAGATGGTGAGATGAGGTGGCCCCATCTATTGAAAATAAAAAGGGAAGCATCTTCTTGGGTTCTTATGACAGTCAGGCCTCTATCGACTCTGCTCCCACCTCTCAGATTTGCCATCCTTATGATGTGGGAAGGACCTGTTCTGCTTTTCAGAACTGGAAAGAAGAGAAACAAAAGCAGTGCCTCTTCTCGCCCTTAATCCTGCTTTATCACACAGGTAATATGGTTTCCCAGAGGACTTTGCAGCAGCAATTTGCATAACCACCCAAGGGTACACCATTCTTTCCTTTAAGCTCTGTCTTGGCTCTAAATTTCCAGTAGGAAGCACCTGCTTAGGCAGAGCTCAGTGGCCTGGGTTCAATCCCCAGCATGCTGTGCTGGCCCCACCTGAGGGGCATGCTGAGGTGGGAATTGAGACTGGGTGTGGGTGATGTGCACCTGTAATCCTAGCACTTAGGGAGGCTGAAAACAGGAGAATCACTGAGTCCAGTCTACATAGTGAGACCCTGAAGACCCTGTACACCCTGTCCTAAATACGGAAAAAAATAAACAAAAATGAAAAATAAAATAAAATTTCCAGTGGGCTTCCAGGCACTTCAGTCGGTGTGGGGCTCTCCTTCTTCTCCTATGACCACATCGCTCCTTGGTGGGTCAGAGCAGGACTGGGCTTGGTGTTGGCTCTATTTGGTGCCTTCACATTGCCCAGACCCTATGCGGCCCATGCCCAGGGTCCAGCCTGGGCCACCTTTCTGCTGTTGTCCTTCTCAGTCTCCCTTTGTGGTGAAGGCTGAATAGCTCAGAATCTAATAACCAGAAGACTCCTTGGGCCACCCCTACATTTTACAGACCAGACTCAGTGAGGACTCATGAAATCCCAAGGTTTTGGCTATTTCTGGAGACAGAAATACTGGGTGGAGCAAGGATCAGGCCTCCCGATCCCCATGCAGGTTTTTTTTTGTTCCCTGTGCTGTGCATGCCCAGCAAGTATTCTGATTGCGGTTGGTCCAGACGATTCCTGGGCCACTATGGCTTTGATGTTCTCATCAATCTGAGGGAGGCAGGCTAGGCTGGGAGAGAGGAAGGCATGGGTAGAAAGGGGAAGCTGTCAGTGTGGACAAGCCAGATTCCACACTGTGTGTGTGTGTGTGTGTGTGTGTGTGTGTGTGTGTGTGTGTATGTCTATGAGGATAGGCTTTCATAATTGGTGGGAAACAACGGGACAAAATGTGACCATAAAAGCTAGTGCTGAATGAGAAGACCCCATGGACCTGGAGCCTGGAGCCTGGAGCCTTTGAAGGCTTGGGAATCTCATATATGTGTGTGTGTGTGTGTGTGTCTCCCAGGCAACCCATGCTCTGTCAGACACAGGAATGGGCCAAGAAGGGAAGACAGAAAGGCATGGAGTTCCTTGATAGCACACAGCTCTTCTGCTCCACCGCAGGCCTCCCTCGGGCTCACAGAAGCTGGGAGGGGCTGGTTCTCTGGTTCTGTGCTTTCTCATTGGTCTCTGAAGCCTCCCAGAGTCCCCTTCCTGGCCCTGTCCACGTTCCAGGGAGCCTACTCCTGGCTGGTTTGAGTTGATAATTTCTAAGTCTTTATTCTGGCCATTCCTCTCCCTAAATTGTCCCCTGCTGTCAACTCCAAAAGGCAAACTCATTTTGATCTTGGCATGAGTAAACCTTAATCTCAATTTTCAATAAGAAGAGAAATATGCTAGGAAAATATCGTCCTAGTGCCTGGGAAAAAAATGGCTCTTGAGTCATTCAAAGACTGAATTTCTCTCCCCATCAGGCTAGAGTAGCTCACTCTGGGGTAGGGTCTAGCTCTGCGTCATCAGATGGCAGGGAGAGGGTAGAAAACCACACATTCTGGGGTCTGTTTGTGGCCAGTGCGTGGTACCTTTGTGTGTGGCTGAATGGTGGGGCTGAAGGCCCCAAGCGTGGGAGGGCTGTTGTTTCTTCTCATAGTCAAGGATCCAGGAGGCCACAGTGGGTAGGTACTTCACCACACCCACACAGCTAGGATGTGACTGAGATGGCTTCAGACACTGGGCCCAGGTGACACCATGGTCTAGGGGCTTTTTCTAAACCACACGGACAAGCAGAGCTGGCAGCAGGGCTTCAGTACCTCCACCACAAACTGAGCAGTCTTGGTCTGTCAAGACCCTCCAGGAACTATGAAGGATTGCTCCCCGCACCCCAAGGCAGCCAGCATTGCTACCTCAGGGGCTGAGTTTAAGAAAAACACTGACATTAGTCAGGGAGCAAGAGTCCCAACATCTGTATTTCCTGTCTTGGTTGTTTGGCCCAGCAAAAGGGCTTTGTCTTGGTTGGCCCTGGGGCAGCCTCTTGGCCTGCTCTTCCCACCTCCTGCAGCTTAGCTCTCTAGGACTAAGGACTGCAGAAGAGCTGAATTGCTTCTCTCCCTGTCCCCACTTCCAGAGCCACCAACAGGGGACCTGCTGGCCTTTTGCCCAGAGGTCCATTATCCAGGTGTGTAATCTTCAGGGCCAAGTTGCTCTGCCCCTTTGGGTCTCAGTTTCTCCACCTGAAAAACTGGAAGGGAAAGGTTGGATTAGATACCTCCTAAGGGCCCATGATAACTTTCTCCGCACTTTTTAAAAAAATAGTCTTTAAAAAAATTTTTTTTGTTGTTGTTTCAGAACTTTTTTTTTAAATTTTAATTTAATTTTATTTTTTTCTTGTTTTAGAACTTTTGTTTGTTTATTTATTTATTTTTATGGCTGGCTCAGCCTGCCCTCAGCTGGCGCAGCATGTGGTGCCAGGGATCGAACCGCGGTCCTTGCAGCCGCCCAAGCTTTCCTAAGCAGGCGCTTTAGACCACTGAGCCATCCTGCCAGGCCCCAATTTTTTATTTTATTTTATTATTTTTTTCCTTGTTTCAGAACTTTTGTCTATTTATTTATTTTTATGGCCAGCTCAGCCTGCCTTGAGGGCAGGGCTGGCGCAGCATGTGGATCCAGGGATCCAACCGTGGTCCCTGCAGCCACCTAAGCTTTCCTAAGCAGGCGCTTTAGACCACTGAGCCATCCATTCAGGCCCCCCAAAAATAGGCTTTTGTTTTTGTCTTTTTTAAAGAATTATTTTATTTTAATTATTTAATTATTTATTTATTTATTTTTTCTTGTTGCAGAACCTTTGTTCACTCATTTTTATGGCCGGCTCAGCCTGCCCCAAGGGCAGGGTTGGTGTAGCATGTGGTGCCGGGGATCAAACTGCGGTCCCTGAAGCTGCCCAAGCTTTCCCAAGCAGGTGCTTTAGACCACTGAGCCATCCCACCGGGCCCCTGTTTTTGTCTTTTTTAATCGGTCTCTATGTTGTCCAGGCTGGCGTTGAGCTCAGAATCCTCCTTTCTCAGCCTCCTGGATGCTGTGATCCCAGGTTCCTGCTGGAACACTTCTCTTTCTTCCCTGTCCTGAGAACTGGTATTTGGAAGGACAGTGGAAGCCCAGGTCTCAAGCCAGGCTGGAGAGATGAGAGACACCCCTAGGAGAAGGGTCTCCATCCAGGCACATCCTGCGTGTCTGGGATGTGTGACAAATACCATCTGTGCGTAATTTGCTCTTTCGTTGAAAGTCAAACGTTTTCACACACCCACTCCAGTTTCTCCCTCCTATGTCACTTTTTTTTTTTTTTTTTTCCACTTTCTGCTTTCCATGTCTCATTTTAACTTAGGGCAGCTCTGGGGCTGTCTGGCAGGCGGAGTTGCCTTGGCTTAGAAGGACTGAGTTTGTCGGGAAGGCTTTGCTGGGCCTCAGCTGTAGCCCCTGCCTGACCTTAGAGGATGACTCAGTTTTAGGGCATCTCTGCTATGCCTGGAACTGTCATTATGACTCATCTTTTCTAAAGAAACAAAACCCCCGAAGGGCTGAGCATCGGGTCCCAAATGACACAGTGGGATGGCACAGTCAGCAGGCAGCAGGCAGATCTCTACTGGTTTCACGGTCAAGCCACTCTGGCCTCCCTGCACCATGCTACCACCTGCTTGGGGACATCCCCTGGGCAGGAGCATTGGCCCAGCTGCTGGGATGATGCCTACCAGTTGACTAGACAGGAGGCCCCACCCCAGAGCCGAGTCAGGGCCTGGCTTTATCAGGATCCCATGAGGCTGGAGAACACAGGGCAGATGGGAAGATGTGTTCTAGAACCCCATCTTCCACGTGTCTGGAGGTTCCAAGGTCCCCCGATGCCACCCAGAAACTCTGCTAAGAGCAGCAAGGGGTTGGTAAAGGTCCGCCGAGGTCTTCAAGCCTGGGGATTTCACAAGTTGGCTACTGGAGCCCTTGGGTTCCTAGTGTTGGGATGTCTCTGGTGTGGAGTTGGGACAATACCCTCCTACGCAAGACTGTAGAAGCCTCCCCCCCTAACATCTTGGGTCAGTTTTAATAATTTATGTGGCACAGCATTTCATCAGAGTGAAGAGGGACAGTTAGTGTTTATTGGCCAAGGAAGTTTTTTTTAAAGAAGATGATTTGATTTGTTCCATTTGTCTGTTTTAGAGGTGAAGAAATGGATACTTGAAGAAAGCCAAGGACCTGCCACAAGTCACGAGGAGTCGAGATAAGAGCTTAAGAATGTCAGCAAGGGGGCTGGGGAGATAGCTCCATGGCACAAGTGCCTGCCTGGCAAGTGCAAGGTCATGAGTTTGAACCCTGGTCCCACAAAAAAGAATGTCAGCAAGGATGGTTTGGGGTTGCCAAGGTGACAACTAACTTGCCAGGCAGTGGCTTAAGCAAATAACACTTCTGTTTCATGCAACAAAGAGTCCACACACAGGGCGCTGAACACGGGTTCCACCCCAGCTCAGGTTGGCATCTGTGCCTGATGCATTCTGCCACCTTTAGCCTGGGGCTCCTATCCTGGCAGGGGCTGGCTGATCCTGCTCCATATCTGCCATACCTTGCATCCAGGCAGGAAGGGGAAGGAGGAGTGGTTCCGCTGAGGGTGCTCCAGTCCTGTCTCTCCATTCCGGGAAGGACACCACCCTTCTCAGACACATCTGCCTGTTTGCTTGAGGTCAGAACTCAGTTCTGTGTCCACTTGTAGCTGGAAAACAGACAAGGGAAGAGCATTACGGGACGAGCTTGGGTCAAGCCACTCGATGTAGAGGCACACATCTGCAATCCCAGTGCTCTGGGAGGCTGAGGCAAGAGGATTACAAGATGGAGCCCAGCCTGGGCAAGTTAGTGACTTAGCAAGACACTGTACCAAGATAAAAAAAAAAAAAGGGTTGGAGATGTAGTTGTGTGAAGGCCCTGGGCTCAACTGTCAGTGTAGCCAAACACGAAAATCCAGGTATAGGGTGCATGCCTGTAACCCCAACACTCAGGAGGCTGAGGCAGAAGGATTGCTATGAGTTCCAGACCAGCCTAGTCTAGGCAGTGGGTTCAAAGGCAGGATGGACTACATAGAGAGATCCTGTCTCAAAACAAAACAAAATCAGAATAAACAAAAAGCCCTAACTGTCAAAAACAAAAATCATCATTAACAACAAGAAAATCAGGGTCAAACTAAAAAAAAGAAAAAAAACAAAAACAAAAGAAAATCAGGGCCAGTGAGATAGCTCAGTGGGCTGAGTGTCTACTTAGTCAAGAGCAGGAAAAAAAATAAATAAATAAATAAAATAAAATTTAAAAAAAAAGAGCAGGGACTAGGGTTTGATCCCTGGTACCATAGACCCCACCAAGCCTGCCCTTGGGCCCGCTGAGCCAGCCACCTAGACCTGGAATAGTAGAGCACACCTGTAATCCTAACACTGGGGATGCTGAACCCAAGAGGATCATTAGGAGTATGAGTTGCATAGTGAGACCTTGTACCAAATACATAAAAAACAAAACAAAAAGCAAGCAAGCAAGCATGCAAGCAAACAAAAAACAAGAAAATCAAACCATAAACTGAACCAGAATTAAGCAAACAAGTAAACAACAACCCCTGACCCAGTAAAACCCCCAAATCAAGACAGACTACTTGGTGGTGGGTACTTCATTGTCTATGCAGTCTGTTCTGAGATAATGCTCAGCCCCTGACTTGTAGCTCTTAGGACAGGATGGGAAATGCCGAAAGCAGACAGATGCTCCCTGAGGACTGGGAGTTTGCACGCTCGGAAGGCTGATGCGAAATATCTGGGGTGGGGACAATAGCTTTGTTAAACAAAGATTGACATACTTGGAGACACGGGGACAGAGGACATGGACTAGAGTGGGAACCACCAAGGCTCATTCTAATTCTCCGACTCCCTCCACCGCTCACAGCCCCTAATGAAAACATGTGTAAGAAACCCGCAGGGTTAATTTTGCTGAAAAAAATTCCAATAAAGCTCCATTAGATCTTCGCGTTAAATTAATGTAATGGATGCTTAAAAGCCATGCTAATTAGGCTTCGTTATTAACAGGAATGTCAGGTGGATGGGATGTGGCCCGAAGCTGGCATTTTACTCAGGCAACCTATGGGAGACGGATTTGTCAGCGGTCAGGAGACTCGGCGTCACAGCTGGTCGCAGCTCCCTGACTCCGGCTCTCTGCTTGGAATTTCTTTCATTGTTTAGGTTCATTGCCTGGGCCTGGAATATTCTCCTCACCGAGATGACAGAGAACAAACTGATCTCTGTTGAGTTAATTTTTTTATTTATTGGGCATGACTTCCCTGTCCCCCTCTAAGGCCCTTCTTTCTGTCTCTGTTTGGGTCATGGCAAGAATGTATTCTTGTTCAGAAATCTTCAGTGACTCCTTACTCTTACCAGATGAGTCCAGAATCCCTTTTCTGTTTCCCTAAAGCCCTCTGCTGGGCCACGTAGAACAACTCCAGCTGGTGCCCTGTCCTGACCAGGGCTTGGGGCCTGGGAGCTCCACACTGCAAGAGAGACCATCTGTGGGAAAGGGGAAATCTGCAAACCAGAGAAGCACAAGAGGAAGGAAGGCTGCTTCTCTCTTTTTCTGATCCTTCTGGGCCTCTGGATCCTGATGGGGGTTGGTGTGCCTGTAGAAGGATGCTGCCCCTGCATGCCAGGCTCCTCTGCCTTTTGGCTCCCAGCAGTTTGGATCTGGTGCCAGCAGTTGGTAGGAGCTAGCTGTAACATGGTATCCAGCATCCTCAGCGCCCATGGAAAGCTGCAGATCAGAGGTGAGGTGGGAGGGGGATGCTGAGCCCTTCAGGAAGCTGAACTTGGTGACAGCTGCCCCTTGGGAAGGAGGACCCAGAGTGACTTTCAACAATTCTCGGTCTACATCACGGTCTGGTTGGCCCTGGAAGCTCCACAACAGAATGAGCTTTTTCCCAGGGACTGGGTGTCCCCCAGTCTGGACTGAGGGGGGGGGGGGAGTGCACAGAACTCTGTGTTTTCTGCTCTTAGCAGGATACCACACATTTATTCAGTCCCCAGGCCTGGCCATTCCCTGGACAATTAGTTCTGATTTTCCCTTTGAGTTTCACCCAGCTACGCAGGTACAGGATGAACTCTATGGCCCACTACGGGAAGACTAAGGAAGGTGATTCCTGCTGGGTTTGATTGGCAGGAGGGAAAGGGCACAAACTAGGAGTTTTGTCAGTCTCTCGAAGGCCTTCTCAGAGTCTTACCAGCCTATGGCAAGGAGCCTCATCTTATCCCAGGAAGCAGCTGGGAATGGATCAGCCCTGCGGAAGGACACAGGGTCGTCTGGGCCCAATGTTCTACACTTCAGGAGCTGCTGGAGTAGGAGATGTCTATTCAGGTACTGGCTAAAGTTAAAGGGCCAGCAGGGTGTGTGTGTGTGTGTGTGTGTGTGTGTGTGTGTGTGTGTGATGCAGGACCTTGTATTGCAGAACAAAAATGGTGATCCTCCAAGGCTGGGCTTGTCACAGACAGACTTTCTGAGACATTGAGTTACAAGCCTATGCTGGCTGTCAGCAAGTAGCCCAGCCATAGCACCGCCTCTGGGGATGATGGCAGGATACAGACCCAGGCCTCCTGTTGGCCCCTGCTGCTCCCTGCTCCCTATACCTTTTGTCTCCAAGGAAGGCTGACCGGGATTTGTCCTTGAGCCTTTATAAGACATGTGCACTAGGTGGGACGCACCCTCCCTGAGGCCTCTGCTCTGGAACTTCCCAGAATGCCTGGGTGATTTCTCTGTTCCAGTTGACAGGAAGGAAGAAGGCTCTGGCAAGAAACACTGTTTAAAAGAAAAGACATGTGTGTGTGTGGAGAGAGAGAGAGAGAGAGAGAGAGAGAGAGAAAGAGAGAGGCATGTATGGTGGGAATCTCGGGACCAGAAAATACAGTGTTCCAGGTCTTGCCTTGCTACCTTACATAGGGAAGATGTGGGTAGCAGTGTGAAAACTTCTGAGAAAGGGAGGCCCCAGGCTACCTCCTAGGGAATCTCAGGCCTCTCTGCTCCCGGTCACAGCTCATGGCTGCAGGCTTATTGACCTCTAGGGCAGGAGAAGAGCCTGGAAGGCAAAGCTACTGGATACTGGGAAGTACCCAGAAAACATTTGCCTTGCTGGCTGGGCTGTAGGTGAGGAGAGGAAAACAAAGGCCTTAGGCCTCTGGGAGGGAGCTGTGCCTGCGCTGTGGGCTAATTAGGGGCCAGGCTGTTGAAAGACGAACCCTTTCCCTAACGGTGCCTGCAGTCACCAGCCATAGGCTCTGAGCCGGGAAATGCACGAGCTGGGGCCTGCCTGCTTCCAGAGCCTGAGAGGCCGAAACTTGCCACAGGGCCTGCAGGAGAGGGAATCCTACAGTCTCTGTGCATTGTGACCCACACTCCTCCCCCCCTCAGTTTTGCTTCATGACCCACTCAGCCTTGAACAGCTGTGAGGGAGGCCACCATCTTGCCCACTTCAGGAATGGATCTTAAGTTTTGAAAACCCAAATGTACTAATCCTACTTCCTTTGTTGGTGCTTGTCTTAGTTACTTTTTACTCATTGTTGGGACAAATACCTGACACTCAAAATGAAGGAAGGAAAGGTTTATTTAGCTCACAGTTTGTGGAGGCTTCAGTCCATATTTGGCTGGCCCAAGGCTGAGTGGAACAGAGCAGAGAGCATCCAGTTCATGGAGGCAGAACAGCAACAAAATGGTGGCAGAGGTAGCCAACCAAACAGGGCAGCAGAGAGCAACAGCTCTAGTCTGTTTCTCTGTCTCTATATTACATTCAGGCTCTCCACCTCAGCCTCCGCCTTAGGCTACACCCATAATCCCAGAAGTAATGAGACCCATAATCCCATCAGTACTAAAACCCATAATCCCAGGGATCATGGATCAAGTTTCAAACTCTAGAAGTGCCTGCGCCCTGACTCATGAGGCTTTTGGGGGGACAACTAGACATAAACCATAACAGTGTTGAATAGAATAACATGGGTAAACTACTTCTGATCTCTGTGGCAAACTACTCACCCATGTTTATAGTTTATCACCTGTCACCTAGAGTTTTATGGTTGAGAGCAAGGTATAAGACATAAATCACGAGCTCATAGTATTTAGAGCACATACAGACACAGCATGTGCCAGTACAATGTCATTCACAAACACAGGTGGCAGGTCAGAGTCAGCCTTCTGGCCACAGCTGGCCAACCTCTCATTAAACTTGCAGTCTTGGCTTCCTCAACTAAAATACCAGGCTAGGTATTTCCCAATTTCTCATTTCCTCACAGGGCAAACTTGAGCACCCACAGGTGCTGGTGTAAAGCTATCACTACATAAAGTTTAATGCACACACGGCCTCCCCCTTCCCATGAGCACCAAAGCTTTTGGTGGTTACAAGAGAAGGGCTAGATTTGCCATGTGGCATCACTGCGTGACTCTGGGAAAAGATCACCAAACTTCTCGGAGCGTTGCTTTTCTCCTTTATCAAATAGGGAGGTGGAGGCCTACTTCTGCTGTTGCAAGGTCTAAGTGGATAATGCCCGTAAAGCGCTGCTCTGAGTTCTCAAGAAACGGTGGTATTATTAAGGATTAAAGCCTCCTGCTCCCCACAGGGCCCATCCCACCCCATCTCACCCACCTGTCTGTTGGTAAATCTGTTTCTTTCTCCAGTTCCCTTGGGCCCAGAGGCCCCTGGCGGATAGGAACCTCTCCACCGCTCTCTCACCGCCCTCCCCGCTGCACTGCTCCCCCATTTAACAGAACGAGTAATTAACAATGTTAATTCTAATCTCATTTGCTAATGAAGGCAGTCTAATTGCACCATAATTGGCAGCGGCAACAGCAGAAAAACACAAAATAAACCCTGCGTGTGTAATTCGGTTTAACTTCTTTATAATTACCTTGCGGGCTGGGACCAAGTGCCCCGATGGAGTGGGATGGGCGGGGGTGGGGGGCGCTGTGGGGGGAAGCGAAGAGGCGCAGGAGCTAGGACCCGAAGGAGGAAGAAGGGGGCCAGGCTACCCGGCTGATGAGACCTTGAGAGGCCCGGACTACAGCTTCTTCTCTCCTTCCCACTCTGCCTGTGGCCAGGAGGACAGGCGGTCCTGGGGACTACAGCCTAGCTTCAGGGTGTCAGGAACTCTTGTCAGGGGCTGGTTCCCTGCAGCTCCGCAGCTATGATCCTCCACAGTGGCCGCCTGCCCTTCCCTTCATTCAGGTCTTACCCGCAGGCCCACAGCCACAGAGCCAGCTTTGGGATGCAGCTTTTGCTCTGGCCCTGTCCTCAAGCTGGAGGCCCTGGGACCTGGTCCCTGACCCCAATAAGCAGGCTGGCACTGGCTCCCTTTCACCTGGTGGGAACCTGCATTGTA
>PVJA010040664.1:6893-18474 GCA_004027025.1 Myocastor coypus | reverse complement strand
TTTGTAGCCCAGGCTGGCCTTATACTGATCATCCTGCCTCAGCCTCCTGAATGCT
Organism: Myocastor coypus; assembly: GCA_004027025.1. Taxonomy (NCBI): domain Eukaryota; kingdom Metazoa; phylum Chordata; class Mammalia; order Rodentia; family Myocastoridae; genus Myocastor; species Myocastor coypus. Next base: position 18,419 of record PVJA010040664.1, on the reverse strand, counting down.
GGGACTATAGGCATGTATCACCACAAGCAACTGGCCAATTTTATTTTATAAATAATATTTATTAAGTAAAGCTTTATTAGAACACAACTCTTCTTTTTAATATTATACATATATATGGCTCAGGTTCTCACTAAGCAGCTTGGACTCATAGAGATCCTCCTTTCAGCCTCCCCATTGCTGGGATTACAGGTGTGTGCCACCATGCCGATCTTGTTGTCCAGCTCAGCACACCTGAGGTGGGACCAGCATGGCATGTGGTACCAGGGATCAAACCCCCATCCATGCACTTGCCTAAGCTGGCCTTAGTCCACTTAAGTGTCTCACTGACCCTGAACACAGCCCTTCTAATTTATTCATTTATTTTCTGTGACTGTTTTCATGCTGCATGGTAGAGTTGAATAGCTGTGACAGACTCCATCTGGTCTACTAAGCCTAAATATTGACTATCTGGCCTTTTAAGAAAACATGTGCTATATATTCTTTTATTAATTTATTTAAAATTTTTGTTTAATTTTAGACACAGGGTCTCATTGCACAGTTTGGACTTTTAGAGATCCTTCTGCCTCAGCCTCCACAGGTTGGAATTACAGGTGTATGCCACCACACCTAGTTTTGAGTTGGCACGGAGTACCCAGGGTTCTGGGCTGGAATGACATCCAGTACCAGGGATCGAACTTGGGACCTTGTGCTTGCCAGGCAGGCACTTAGACCACTGAGCTATATCCTTAGCCCTATGTACTACATCCTTAACTATACAAAGCAGCTTCTCTGTAGGGGACCCATGAAACAAAGAAAGGAATGGTAGCAGTGGTCTTCCTCCAGGAATGCTCATTTGGGTTATCTAGGGCTAACAATGTGTCATAGCTAGGGCTAGCAATTTGTCATATTCTGACTTTCAGGCTTCTAACAACACAGGACACAGGTAACATATAATTCAAACTAGACATGGTGGTGCATACCTATAATTCCAGCACTCAGGTGGCTGAGGTAGAAGAATTGCTATGAGTTCAAGGACCGCCTGTACTACAAAGTGAATTCAAGGCCAGCCTGAGCAGCATAGCAAAACTGTCTCTAAAAGACAACTAACTAACTAACTAACTAACTAACTAAATAAATAAATAAATAAATAAATTTCAAAGAGGGAAAACCATAAGCTGTTGGGCTAGGTAGTAACTACCATCAGCATAGAGTTCTTACCAACTCTAAGTCATAAAGGCATTAAGAAGGAGAGAGGTTACTGACTCACAGAGATAATTTATAGGGTAGGTTGTCTTCAAAAGACCAGTGAGGGACATTAGAGGGGCAATGCCAGCCCAAGGTGGCCTAACTTTACACTTTCCTGTATTTGCCTAATCTTAAATCCAACACTGGCCCTACTGATGTGTATTAGGTCTGGGATTTGACTTTCAGCCTTACAAGCTAATAAGTTAGTCTTGCTGTGTTGTGGATACTGGCAGAAGATGTAGGACTCTGGGGTCAGAGATGGGTCTTTAGTCCACACAGCAAGGCAAGCAGCATATGCATCAGAACATTTGCACTGGTTCTGCCTGGTCCTCGATTTCATGGAGATGAGGTGATGGTCCCCAACACAGGTTATACATGCTTTAAGTTTAGGCAGCAGCTGAAGAACCTTGAGCATGGGGAATCATTAATATACAGTAAACAAGTCTTAATAGGGGAAAACATTACCTTATGTCTCCAAGTTGCTGACATAAATACCACCTCAAAGCCTTGCTTTCTGACATAGGAAAACATGTAGGAGCGAAAGATGTACAGAGGACCAGCATACCTGGCAGAGCAGGGTGGAGACTAGTAGAGGATGGCTGTGGCAGATGAGAGATGCTTCATGTTCTTGGTTCCTAGCCTTACATTCTTATTTGCATTCGAACAGGATCAACAGTTGTGGCTTGTGTTCAGGACACAATATTCTTACTGTTCTTCCTCCATACTCTGATCTTTAGAGGAAAAGTTCTGCCCACTTAGGACAGTGTTCTGTAGGGTTGTAAAATTAGAAAATTGCAGTGTTATCACTGACTTAACTTACTCATAAGGTTGCCTCATTAGAAAAAGCCACCTTCCCTTGGTTCAACCAAACAGATACATTTTATTTGTTTGTCTGTTTACCAAACTGTAGCATTATCTAGAAAAGAACATTGTTCTTTGTTTATGGGGGTATTGACTGCTATTAACCAATGCAAGGTTTTTGCTTTGTTATCTTAAGTCTTGGAAAAATGCAGAAGTTATGCTAGGCACTTACTATCTTTTCCCTCTGCTTGTGAGCTAGTCATAAATAGAACATACAGAATCAATTAGAGCATATTTCTTAGTATCTGTACCATTTTAATTTCAGCACAGACGCCATCCCGCTTTTTTTTTTTAACGATCTGGGACACAAGCTCCATAGATACTTTTTTTTTTTTTTTTTTCATATAATAATTTTTAAATTTTATTTTTCCAAATGTACACCTGGTTGAACCTATTCATCATGCATCTTCACCAGTGGCAGGGGCATTTCCACCCTTGATATTTCTGGTGTAAATAACTTGAGCTCTGTGCTTTGAGATCAGCCCTTTACTAAGGAGCTCCTGAAGGGCTGCTCTGGCCAGTACCCACGGATCTTCAGTCTCTCAGACATCACAGCGCATGTTATAAGTTTATAGTTGGAAACTTCCTTACAGAGTTTGTCATAAGTAGCTTTACCAAACAGAACCAGGTTATTGAGCTTGTTCTGAACTTTGCCTTTAAACTACTTCTTCTTTTTGGCCTTGTCCTCAGATTTGTTCACTGGGTCTTTGTCTTTCTTGGCCAGCTTTCCAGCATCTTTCTTCCTCTTGTCTTTGGGCTGCATCGTGGAGCCCGGAGAGCAGTGGCTACCCCAGAGGTACTTTTGACTAAGACCTATCTGATGATTGAATGTCTGTGGAGTCTCAGAAACCTACCTTTTTTTTTTTTTTTTTTTTAATTTTATTTATTATTTTTTTATTCTTGTTTCAGAACCTTTGTTTATTCACTCATTTTTATGGCTGGCTCAGCCCGCCCCGAGGGCAGGGCTGGCGCAGCATGTGGTGCCGGGGATCAAACCGCGGTCCCTGAAGCCGCCCAAGCTTTCCCAAGCAGGCGCTTTAGACCACTGAGCCATCCCGCCAGGCCCTCAGAAACCTACCTTGATGGTGTGAATAAAGAGGTAGAGAGTCAAGTTCATGAATGTATTGAGCTTATGTGGGTGCTTCTGAATTGTAAGTTTTTGTTTTGTTTTCTGAAAGTCTGTGTTGTCCAGGCTGAATTTGAACTCAAGATCCTTCTGCCTCAACCTCCTAAGCCTAGAAACTAGGCCAGTACCACCAAGCCTTAAACAAAAATGAACAATATTATTTAGTATTCATAAGACCCTGGGATCAATCCTAGTACCCCTTAAAAAATACAGCTTTTAGATTTGATAACTGTTTGATAATTATTTTCATAATTTTGATTTTAATAATATATAAGGATGATCTTTAATTATGCTGGTATAATGTTCCCCCTAAACCCACCAGAAATGGAAAATCTCAGAAGTTGAAAAAATATATGTAACCTACCAAACATCATAGCTTAGCAACACAATTTGTTTATCCTCATGTTTGTATGGCTTACCTGGAAGCTGCATCATGAGAGAATGTGATACAGCTTTATCAGTAGCCCAGGAAAGAAAAATTCAAACTCTGAAGGCTTATTGCTATATACCACTGTAAAGTCAAAAACTCACTTGAGCCAGACCCAGTGTCAGCACTCAGGAGGATGTTGCAGGACTGTTGATTGAATCCCAAACTTTGAGACCAGCTGGGGCAACAAAATGAGACCCTGTCTTAAGAAAAAAATATGAATCCCTGCTGGCCTCACCCCCAGGCTGCACTCAGACATTAAGATTAGGTGTGATATAATTCCATGCCTATAATCCCAGCTCTTGGGAGGCTGAACACAGGTGGATCACTATGTGTCAGATCTGTGTAATGAGCCCCTGTAGACTCTGTACTAAAATACAAAAAAAAAAGCTGGGCATGGTGGCTCACGCCTGTAATCTCAGCACGCAGAAGGCTGAGGCAGGAGGATTGGTGTGAGTTCAAGACCAGCCTAGGCTACAAAAGTGAGCTCAAGGCAAGCCACAACTGCATAGCAAGACCCTGTCTCAAAAAGACAAAAAAAGAAAAAAAAAAAGGAAAATTAAATCAAGCATAGTGAGTTGAAGATCATCCATGTACATGTATGGCTACTCTTCCCTTGGGAAATAAGCCACAACAGGCAGAATTCTTTGAGCATTGATTGTCCTTATCAAGACCAGATAGTCTTATATATTTTAGATTATAACAGGGGTAGGGGCCTCGGAGATAGGACAGGGGCACAAGTGGCTGCCTGGCAAGTACAAGGTCCTGAGTTCAATCTCTAGTTAAAAAGAAACAAAACTATATATATATATATATATAAAACAGAGGTTAATGGCTCTTATATACACTAGCTGTTTATTCAGTATTTGTATAGCAGGACTTAACTATCATGCAGTGCTTCTACATGCAAGGAATAGCCAGTGCTAGTATACACCAGGTAGGAATCATGGACTGAAAGGTTGCCATGGTTTGAATAAATGAATGACCCCTTTCATAAATTCATACCATGCCTGAACCAGTTAATCACATTGCCATCTTGATTTTTCAGATATAACTTTCATGGAAGGTGCTTTGGTGTCGTTAGTAAGAGCAACAGCATATATTTGTTTGTGTTTGAGTAGTAACAGGCCCATGTTTTTGGCCAGTTTTTAAACTTATGTAGCAGTGTAAGTGCAATTTTTTCTTTTATATCCATTTATGATTTGTCAGTTTGTCTTGGATTATTTGCTTTGCATGACTTTATACCTTTAGTACAAATCTGCAGCATTGTCAGCAGTCTCATATAGATTGAGTTTAAAAGTTAGCAAAATAAGCTGTTTTCAGTCAGAGGATTTGACTTTCAAGAATTGTTTGGAGCTTATTGATTGGTGTCAGATGAGGACATCTGCTGGCCAAGGCCTAATATTGTATGTGGCTCAGCTTGATGGGAGAATAAAACTGCCTTGTGAAGGAAGTGGATGAAAGCCAAGGTCTGAGACCTGTGAGAGTGAGGCCAGAGAATTTCTGAGACTAGATAATTCTTATCTCAATGGACCAAAAGAAATGCAAGGACAGCAGAGTCCATAATCAGGAGTAAAGGATGTCCAATGTGCCAGATAGCCATGGGTTTTGCTGTTCTCCATCATTTTAGTTTTGGAGTTAAAGTATTTTAGGGGCTATTTTTCTGTGTGATTTATTATGAAATTGTGTGTCTGATGAGAAATAATTGCCTTACAGAAATACTTTGACCAGTTTTGTTATAAGCTCTTCCATTCAGGTAGTAAAGATAACTATCATTGCTTTTGGTTTTAATCACCTTTGTGGGAAAATATTCAGAGGGATATTATCAAAGAGCGAGATTTGAGAATATGAAATATTTGTCTATCTTTAACAGTTTGCAGGGCCTGGCCGGATGGCTCAGTGGTCTAAAGCGCATGCTTGGGAAAGCTTAGGCGGCTTCAGGGAATGCGGTTCGATCCCTGGCACCACATGCTGGGCCAGCCCTGCCCTCAGGGCGGGCTGAGCCTGCCATAAAAATGAGTGAATAAACAAACAAAGGTCTGAAACAAGAAAAAAATAAATAAGTAAAATTTAAAAAAAAAAAAAAAAAAAAAAAAAAAAAAAAAAAAAAAAAAAAAAAAGAGTTTGCAACTATTTTGGTGTGTTACTGAATTTTTTTTTTTTTTTTTTTTTGAGGTACCAGGGATTGATTTAATTTTTATTGTATGCCATACATTGATCTAAGAACTTTACAAATATGTATACTTCTCGCAATTATCTCATGTATTTTAAAAAACTTTCTAATTAGAGGAAGTCAAGAAAACTTAGGTTTACTCAACTAGTGACTATTGTTGTATATATTTTTTGATAGGCATAAACACTCATTGTTAGGTGTATACATGGGAGTAGAATTGTGCCCTAGAATGTGTGTGGGTTTATATTTGGCTTAGGTTAGAATTACTACATGCTATATATTTTTCTAAATTTATTTGATATTCTGATAACCTGTGATTTAACAGAATGCTTTCATTTCAGTTAATATAGTGTTTAACAAATATTTGGAGAATCTTATTAGATGGGGACATAGAATTTCAATTTTTAAATCTACTGTGTAGTTCTGTTTAAAAAACTTTGCTTTTCATTTACTAGTTTTTTAATACTAGTTTCTACTTCATACATACACTTGTGAGAGAAAATAATAAAGCATAAGATACAGTCTGCCTGGAGAAGCTTATAGTTTAGTCACAGAAGAGGACAAAAGATAAAGCCACATAGGCAGTAGATCAGTGGCATGTGATTTAAATAGACAATAAGTACTCTAGGATGGTGAAGAGTGCACCAGTTTGAAATGGAAAGGCTCATGAGTGAGGGAAATACTCAGATGGGCCTTGGGAAATAGGGTAGAGTACGTAGGAATGGTTCATCATGCTTAAGCAATGGTACAAGAAGGGGAAAAAGGCTTATTGGGTTTCTAAACTGGCCAAGTGTAATGAATATTTTGTGTTGAAGATGAAGAGAAGATAGTTGGAAGAGCAGATTGTGGTCGGGCTCTAGGAAATTTTTTTTTTTTTTTTTTTTTTGGTGATACCAGCGATTGAACTCAAGACCTTCGGCTTTCCAGGCAAGCACTTATTCCACTAAGCTATCTCCCTGGCCCAAGCTCTGGGAAATTTTAAATGCCAAGTTAAGATACTCTTATATTTATTTATTTTTTGTGTTTTAGGGAAGGGTCTACAGGGTGTTCAGGGTCTAGCTCCTGGATTGGACTGTAGTGATCTGCCTGTTCACAGCCTCTCAAGAGCTGGGATTACAGGCACACTACCACACCCAGTCTCAAATGTGGTCTCATCACACCCTGGGGGCAGGGGTGGGGCTGGCACCACAGGCCAGGATCAAATTCCAGGCCCCTTTGCCTGTTTGCAGGTGCTTTAATCCACTAAGCTATCTGGCTGGCCCAAGGTACTCATTTTTTTTAAAGCCCTAGGTATAGATTAAGTTTTCTTACTGGTTGATCTTAAAGCTCTTTTATTTTTAACAGTCAGAGCATCATAATACTTAGTCTGTCTTTCCCGTTCTGTTTTTCCCTGAGAGAATTAAGTGGACCAGGGGCCAGGAAATACTTCATTGGACATAAATACCCTAAGGGAGAATACAGTATCCCAAGACAGGTATTATAATTGAAGAAGAGATTTTTATAAATAGTATTTTGACTGAGGAAACTTACCTCTTTAACTGCATTTAAGAATTTGGAGTGATTTTATTTAGAGAGTAAGAGCAGTAAGGTCTTTCTGTGAAGTATATAGTGAACTATACTTCTGAGAGTTTTTCCTTCACTAAGCTCTTATGCTGAAAGTTTTTGAAGAATCGTATTTCAAAAACTTGTTTTCCTTTTTCCACATTAGTATCTTTGGATAATAAGAAACAGATACCTAGTGAAGTTTCGGCTGGAAGTGAAAGAGACACATCAAACACAGCACAAAATTGGTCATTACAAGATCACTATAGAATGTATTCACCAATAATATACCAAGCCCTCTGTGAGCATGTGCAGACTCAGATGTCATTGATGAATAACTTTTCATCCAAGAAAGGCCCTAATGGGATTCCTTCTGTACCTTGCCATACTGTATCTGATTCTGGTTAGTATAAGTGATATTTTTAAAGCTTGAGTATAAGCTATAATTGAAGTGCTTTGTTGTTGTATAAGCAATATGAAATGTGAATAATTTTGTTTTCCCTCATAACCTTTTAGAATCTTGGACTACACCACACTCTAATTATGGCTGCTGTTCCTCCAGCCCAATCTGGTCACCTCACCAGCCACCCTGCCCTCCAATGGTTCATTCTGTGGGTGAAATTTGTATGTTGTACAAGTTTTCTTTCTTTCTTTCTTTCTTTCTTTCTTTCTTTCTTTTCTTTCTTTCTTTCGGGATTTGGGTAACTCATGACCTTGCACTTGCCAGGCAGGCACTTGTGCCACGGAGCTATCTCCCTGGCCCTGTACAAATTTTTTATAGAAATTGTCATCTTTGGAGAAAATATCAAATTTACTGACTGAATCAGTACCCTTGAAGATAAGACTAATTTTTTTTAAGTTTTTTTTTTTTTTTTTTAATTAGAAAAGTTTTACCCATTTTTTAAAAAACCAGTAGGGGAAAAGAAGAAGAGAACACCATAGTAAAAAAATCAGTTGTCCCCACTACCCAAGTGCTAATATGGTATATTTTGAGTCACCTAATTATGGATCTAGATTTCATTTTCTGTTTATTTGTTAAGCTTCCTTTATTTATGTATTTATTTATTTTCATATTTTAGGGAAGGGCCTAGAGGGTGTTGAGGGTCTCACTATTGGATTGGGCTATAGTGATCCACCTGTTTACAGCCTCCCAAGAGCTGGGATTATAGGCATGCCACCACACCCAGTCTCAATTGCCCTGTCAGTGTGCCCTGGGGGCAGGGCAGGCATGGCAGGGATTGACAGCCTCCTACACCTGCTTGTAGGTGGTTTAATCCGCTGAGCTATCTGGCCGGCCCTTCCATTCTTTTTTAAATTAAAAAAAAAAAAACCCACTATTTTCTTTATTTGGTCCACAGCTCTGACTTATACTGATCCTCCTTTCTCAGCCTCCCCAGTGTTGAGATTATAGGCATGTGTGGCACCATGCTGGTCTTCAATGGCCAGCATGGCATGCAGTACTAGGGATCAAACTTTGGGTCCTTGCACTTGCCAGGGAGGTGCTTAGACCACCTGAGCTATCTCCCTAGTGCCAAGCTTACTTTTTTGAAAAATATAATTAGGAGTGTGTGTGTGTGTGTGTGTGTGTGTGTCTTTGAGTGTGTTGGAGACAGAGTTTTGCTCTGCTGTTCAGGCTGGCCTTCCACACACTTTGTAGCCCGGGCTGGCCTTGAACTCACTAAGATTCTCCTATCTCTGCCTCCCAAGTTCTGGGATTATAGGCATGCGCTATCACATCCAGCTTACAATGAGATTTTATACAGTTTTATGTGCTGCTTTTTGCTTGAAATGTTATTATATATTTATCTTGATATCTTTTATGATGAAGTATTTAATGCTATATTTCATAGGTATACCAATCTGTATAAGTATTCCCTGTGGTTAGATATTTAAATAACAGCTTTTATTGCTAGCATTTTTTTATGGCTTAGCAAAAGCTTTTTGTATGCTTAAGCTGTTTTTCTTATAGTACAGTTTCTCAAAGTAGAAATATTTCAGTCCAAAAGTGGACTTATTTTTGATGCCTTATGTGTGGTATTTGTGAATATTCTATTTTAGGCAATGTTGCCATTTTCAGAGTGATCTAATTATGTTTTTAAAAAACTAGCTTCGTTATTATACAGATAAGTTCTGCTTACTTTGAGGCTGAAAATGTCAGTTTCTAATATTAGAAAGTTATTTTATAATATTTGTGGTTCCAGTTTGTTATAATTAATGCCTACAAGTCAGTGGCCTACTCATTTGGTTTATTATTTCCCTTGCTTTAGGCAGTTCAAACTGATGGTGGTAACCAGTTTGTATCTCAAGGTAAAGCAGTGTCTGTGAATGATCTCAGTGTTCCAAAGAGCTCATCCAGTGTCCATCCTGGAGGTGCATGTGGCCTACCCCAAACTGACAAAGCAGCTGTTCCCACATTTCAGGAGCTGAGTCTTGCTAATTGGATTCTGCCACAAGAAATCTGTAAGGAAGTAGACCTACTAAGGTGTCTTCAAACACGTATGACTTTGTTTCAATCTCTTGGAAAAGAAACTCTCCTGGACAGTAAGATACACAGGAGCCCAACCCAGCTACAGCCAGCTTTCTTGGCCTCTGGTGATGAAAGATGTGCTAGAGAACAAATTACAGAGGTCACAAACAAAGGAAACTGTTTACATGTGCACATGCAAGATGAAAAAACAGTCCAGGATATACAGAAAACAGAAAATGTGAACCAGACTGCTGAAAAAGTTAGAACTATAAAATATTTGCTGAGAGAGCTGAAGGCCCTGGTAGTAGAACAAGGTAGATGAACACTTTCTTTATAATTTCCTGTAGCATGATGTTATGCTAAGTGGCAATGTTGTGTTGTCATTCACATTTAGAATAACTGCCATAGAAATGGTGGTGTTTTCAGTGGATCTGTGTTTTGAGCTGATGGGGTAATGAGGCCTGCTGGTTATAGTCTTCATTTTAGTTTTGGTTCCCTTCCTCCATTGAATGTGGAATATATTGAAGAACAGCAAGCATTCAGTCTTTGTTTGCAAGGGTGCATTCATTCAGGACAATCTGTAGTGATACAACTAGAATTGTTAGAAGACCCTTTAAAAGAGACTGGTTATTTCTCCAATTTAAAAAAGATGTGGGACTATATGCTAATAACTAATCTGAGCAACTGCATAGAAGACAGCAATGTGCAGTACAAAAGCCATGGTTGAATACTTCTTGTCTTGGTCATCTAAATGTATACTGTTTCTAATGTCATATCAATTATTATTATGCTCTTTTTAAAATAAACTAAAAAAAAAAAGATGTGGGAAACTGCATGTGGTGGCACATGCCTGTGATCCCCATACTTCTGAGAGGCTGAGACAGGCTTACAAGCCCAGCCCTGGGCTAAGGATAGCTCAGTATAAAGGCCCTAGGTTCATTTCCCAGTAACAGACATGTGAAGAAGTATGGCTGGGAGTGTGGCTCATTGGCAGAGCACTTGCCTAATATGCACAAGGTCCTAGATTCCAAAATAGATATCTACTCTTAGTGTTTAATAGATTTCATTTTGAGGAGTAACCCAAACTTTTTAGTGCCATTTTTGGTTTATTTTTAGAATTTTTCTCTTAAGGAAAATGTGAATAAAGTTATATTACTTTACTTTCATTATATGTATTGTGAAGTAATAACTTTTACTTGGAATAAGTTAAAGATTTGTTATCTTGGAAAACGGTAATTGATGGTGAAAGCACTAACCAAATACCTTACGTTTATAAACAGTTACCAAGAAAAATCATAAAATGCTATAATAATATAGTGTCATTGAGCTACATGTCTAGTGTATTAGTCACTGTGCTTTTTTTTTTTTTTTTTTTTTTTTTTTTTTTTTTTTTTTTTTTTTTTTTTTTTTTTTTTTTTTTTTTTTTTTTTTTTTTTTTTTTTTTTTTTTTTTTTTTTTTTTTTTTTTTTTTTTGTGACAGGGTCTTGCTATGCAGTTGAGGCTGACCTTGAGCTCACTTTTGTAGCCCAGGCTGGTCTCAAACTCGCACCAATCCTCCTGCCTCAGCCTCCCAAGTGCTGGGATTACAGGCGTGAGCCGCCATGCCTGGCTAGTCACTGTGTTTTTAAACCTTTGGATTATGAGTGTTAATGAGGTCAGTAATAGTAGTAGTAGAGAAGATATTAGTAAAAAAAAAAAAAAAAAAA
>PVJA010040663.1:0-18393 GCA_004027025.1 Myocastor coypus | reverse complement strand
GGTGGGGCGGGGAAAGGGAAGGCAGGCCAAGGATCCTGACCCAGCCGGCGTGCGGGCTCAGCTCCCAGCGGTGGGGTTTGGGCTGGGCTGGAACAGGAAGTTAGTCGCGGGAACGCAGAGGCGGGGCAGAGGGGCGCAGGGGCTTACCCGCGGCGGGTGCGCAGGCTCAGCTCCCAGCGGTGGGGTTTGGGCTGGGCTGGAACAGGAAGTTCGATGTCTGATATTCAGAAAGACAGTGATGATAAGCTCAATTACCTATGTTATAGAGTAATAGTATCACAAAGCTTTTCCGCTGGAGGGTTGAGAATGTAAATTAACAGACCAAAAATTGGAGAAAAAGAAGGGCTATGAGGATAGTCAATATTTTGGCCCTAGCCCTTCAAGGTCAGTAAGGACTCAGGACATAAGTGAACCTGTGCTGTAATATCCTATAACTCAGCGGTGTCTCAAATGTTCTGGTCAAGGAGATTATGGGACCACAGAGGAAAAGGATAAATGAATTATAGTGTGTCTAAGGAGAGTCACTCAGAGAAAAACATTCTCTCAGGCTTTCACAGAAAGCAAACTGGCCAAGCAATGGTCGTGACTTATCGCAAAGGCTGACACTGACAACAGTTCTACAAAGCACTGTATATGGTTCCAAAGTTAATCCTGAGGGGATTTGACCTTGGAAGACAAAAAAAAAAAAAGAATGTTTTGTTATATAGGTCTTGCTTTGACTTGCCCTTGATCACCCAGCAAAAAAGCTTAATTACAAGGCATGAAACGCAGGGCTAGATTGGTGAGATGAGCTGTAGGAGGCTTGGATCAATAGCCTCCAATGTTGCAAGTTTCAGTGGTGGCCCACTGTAATTGTGGAACATTGTACTGTGCATGCATCTGCTTCCTCTTAATTCAAAGAGAAGAATTTTTTTTTCTTTCATTAGCAACATCAGTAGGAAGGTGGGTCATGCCCATACACTGTGCTCTGTAGAACTATTTTGAGGACAATGTGCAATGTGTCAACTATTAAAAAAAGAAAGAGGAGGGCCCGGCGGGATGGCTCAGTGGTCTAAAGGCCCTGCTTGGGAAAGCTTGAGTGGCTTAGGGACCGCGGTTCGATCCCAGGCACCACATGCTGCGCCGGCCCTGCCTTTGGGGCGGGCTGAGCCAGCCATGAAATGAGTGAATAAACAAATAAAGGTTCTGAAACAAGAAAAAAATAAACAAATAAAAAAAAAATTTAAAAAAAATTTAAAAAAATAAAAAAAGAAAGAGGAAAAAAATTAATGTTTATTGAAAGTGTTAGTGTTTAATTGTTTGATCAATCTTATACACCGATACCTATTAATCTAAATTGATCCGATGATGAAAACATGTAATATAACCATTGTTAAATTTAAAAAAATAAATTAATTTAAAAAAGAAACAAAAAAATTCTCTAGAAAAAGAAAAGTAGAATGACGTCCTCTGCTCCTGGCTAGGCAGAATCAATACTGTCAAAGTGGCCATATTCTTCCCAAAACTATCATACAAATTCAAGGCAGTCTCAGTCAAAGTACCAACCACATACATTGCAGATTTAAGGAATACAATCCTAACGCTCATATGGAATCAGAACAGGTCTAAAGTGATTTGAGGCAACAAGAGAGAAGTAGGAGATACTACAGTACTTGACTTTATGCTACAAAGTCTTAGTGATAAAATGGCATAGCACTGGAACAGAAACAGACATGCATATCAACAGAAAAGAGTACATAGGGGGCTGGGGGATAGCTCAGTAGAATAAGACTTGCCCAGCAAGTGCAAGGTCATGAGTTCAAACCCCAGGTCCAGGAAAAAAAAAAAAGTACATGGTGCAAAACCATCCTCAGACATGTTTGGCTATTTGATCTCCAACAAAAGGGTCCAAACCATCCCTGGGAGGAAAGATGACTTATTTAACCAGTGGGGCTGAGAAAACCAGATGATGGGTTGTAGACCATGGGAAGTGGATCCCTATCTTTCATCATGTGCTAAATAAAATCAAAACAGATCAAAGGTCTCAACATTTAGACAGTAACCTTGAGCCCACTGGAAGAGAAAATAGGTAAAATACCTGGAGCCATAGTACTAGGAAAGGGCTTTTTTAAACAGAACGTAATTACATACTAAATAATGGCAAGAACCAACAAATGAGGGTATATCATGTTCAAAATCTTCTGTACAGCAAAAGGATCAAATAACAGAGTAAAGAGACAATGTGTACAACAGGGAAAAAAAATTTCCAGCTGTTCCCTAGAGGACTGATGTCCAGAATATATAGAGAACTCAAAATCGAACCCCTAAAATAAATGTGCAGGAAATAGCAAGTGAAGTGAACAGACACGTCACAGAGGAAGGAGGTACGGATGGCCGACAGGTCAATGCGGAAATGCTCACCAGCTCTAACCAGTAGAGAGATGCAGATGAAAGCATGGCTGGGTTCCACCTCACTCCAGAAAGAAATCAAAGAGTAGCAAATGCTGTCATGGCTGTGGTGAGAAGAAATTGTCCTACCTCGTTGGTGTGGATGTGAACTGGCACAATCATTATGGAAACTAGCATGGAGACTGCTCAAAGAACAAAAAACAGAAATTCTGTATGACCCGGGATCCCCCTTTGAGGTGTCTTCCCCAAGAACTGTGTAAGACATCATAGGCAGCAATGCATGTGCACCAATGAATCTAGCAGCACAGCTCATAATAGCTAAATACTGGGAGCAGCTAGTATGTCTGTCGACAGATGATAGGATACAGAAAACATGGCATCCACATACAGTGGGATACTGCTTGACCACGTGGAAGGGCAGATGGGAGATACTTGTGAGGCAATGGATGCAGCTGGATAATATAATGTTGACTGAAATAAACCCTGATGCGCAAGCTTAAATGCAGGGCGGGATCTTTCATTGGGGGCAAAGAACAAACAAGGAGAATAATTAGGGATGGATAGACAGAGACAAAGCAATGGATCACTTGCAGATGGGAACAGGTCCAGGAGACCAGGGGTGAGTGGGGGGGGGGGAGAAGGGGAAGGGAAAACAAGTAGAGAAAGGCTATGCCACGTACCGGGGACCCAGCCCCATATGCTACAAACACAGGCTAAGATTAATGTATTCATAAGACAGAAAACTCGGAGAGGGAAGTGGGGTGAGAAATAAAAAGTAGTATTGTGTGAAAGTGCCCACTGTACAAGATGATTATTAGCAGCATGCACTACAAGCATATAGTCTTAAAAAATATTAATCTTTGAAAATGACCAGAAATGTCCACATTCACATAAATAAGAGCATCTGCTGTCCAGAGGCAGGTAGGCTATCCTCGGACTGGCCTCTGTGTGTGGGTTGTCACACAGCCATGACAATGGGCAGCATATGGGGTTGGAGTGATGCTGTGGGTATTGTCAGAAGAGACACATTTTTAAACAATTTTTTTTTTTTTTTTTAAAAGGGAGAGCCCCGTGTCCCCTGATTTTGTCCTCGGTGCAGAGAACCTTCACACAGAGAACCTTCTTTACTACCCTGGCATGGTCCCCAGCTGTCCCGCTATGAAGCTGAGGTTAGATGTCTTTTGGTAAAACTCAGCCTGTGGGGCCCAGAAGTTCGGAGTGTTTTCTGGAGGGGAAAAATCCACACACACATTCAGAAGCTGTGGTGAGTTAGGAGTGGGGAGGGCTGGCAGGGAAAAGGCTAGCATGTGTTTCACCCCCTCCAGCTTAGCTCCTGGGTGTTGGAGGAGCTAGGACAGAGATGATGGGGCGCCATCCCAACGTCCTGGCAAGGAGGAGGCAGCATACCCGGGCGGGAGGCCTGGGCACTGAGCTGTACAGTTTGTGAATACTTTCACATTATCTTATGGGATAGGGCAGTGGACATTTTACAGTCACAGAATTAGAGTTTGAAAGGGAAAAATAAATTTCCCGAGAGGGCACACTTGAGAAAAGAAAGCAGAGCCACACCCAAGGCCAGCAATTTGGTGCTGGCAAGCTACCATGCCTCAAAACGCTCCTCTTCTGGTTCATCTTGGAGGCCTTCAAATTCAGCCCAGAATCAGTTTCTTTGGGAATTCGGCTGATTTTCTCCCTAGGAGGAGGACATCTGCATTTTAACTCTGTGGGTAGCATTCTGCCCAAGCATGGCCCCTTCCCACCTGAGCATGGCTTCGGGTGGAAGGAGCCTCCCGGTGGCAGGAACGAGGCCTGGAGCAAGGCCAGGAGAGAAGGGTGACACCAGGATCTAGCTTTTAATAGTGGTGATGCCAGGGTAATACAAGGTTGGGAGAGGCCCTGGGAGTATTGAAAGGGAAAACAGGAGAAGGACAGGAGGTCAGTGTATCCCTCCCTGGCCACGAGAGGTCCTGGGGCATTGAAGCTCCAGCACGCATTTGGTGCACATGAAATTCTCCGGAGCCATTGCTGAGGCTGGGCAGTTTGGAACATCCATGTCATGGCACCTTTGGAACAGTTCAGCCAGAAGTGAGAGGCATTCCCCAGAGAGCTATAAGCTGAGGAATGGTGTCACTTCCTAATGGGATGGGTCACTGGCTGTGGACTTGAGCTTGGAGGGCCCCTTGATAGCAGAGCAACACCGAGGGTCTGTACTGAGACAGCGAGACCCAAGGGTCGACCTTCCCACAGACACAGTGCATTAGCCAGGCTCTGGGGTGTTGCAGTCTCAGGCACTGGCACAGCTGCAGTGGAGAGGCTGGGGAGACGGGGCTGGGGGACACTTTGTCATGCAGCAGATTATGGCAAGCAGGACTCGAGAGATTTAAAAGTGTGATGGCTCTGGTGTAATCTCCTTGGTGGCATCAGTAACGTTGGGATTTCTACTTTGCTCTTACCCTTTGTGTACAGCAGCAGCAGCACCCACATAAAATGCATCTCTAAAGCCCTAACCAGTTCCTCAGAGTACAGAGCACAGGAGAGAGAGGCACTTGCCTAAAGTAGCTGGCCATTTTCTTTGCGCCTCTGAATGAGGTGAGTGTCAATGGGTTTGGAGTAAAGGAAGAACTTGTGTGGAGCTCCAGCCTCCCTTGCCCTTGGACACCTCCCCTGTGGGGGGCAGGACTCACCCAGGTGGTGTCCCCAGGGAGTGAGGCTTGGGGGTTTGCATGGCCCTGCTCAACCCACTCCAAGTCCAGGAAGCAGCCCCTTGGCTGCAAGCCAGGCTTGGACCCAGGGCTGTGGTGGGAATGGAGTTGCAGCTTGGAGGACCAAGCTGTGCTCTCTCTGGTATTTTCTAAACAGCTCTGCTCTCAGTACAGTTCCAGGGTGTTGGGGATCTCTCTTCCTTTCCACCTGGGGAGTTCTTGTCAGCCTCTCTGTGATGGGCTGAGGCCTTCCTTCCCTGCCTGACATCTTTCCTGGGGCTCGGGGGGCCAGGAGGCGGGGCCCCTTGTGGCCTCCACCTGCTGTGCTTGCATCTGCTCAGTCCTGTGGCTCTTGTGTAAGAGCATCGCTGGGAAGGCTCTCTGGGCCTGGGGAGCCTGCAGGCCAGGGTGGGAGGCAAGCGAACTCATGGATGACTCAGAGAGGTGTGGCCAGCTCAGGAGTCCTGTGCACGGATTGCCTACCTGCCTGCTGGCAGAGGATGTAAGGTCCAGAGAAGGCAGAGGGGCTGTTTTGGGAACTAAGATCAGCCGGGTTGGTCAGCAGAGGAAGGGGCTCCATGCAGCAGAGGGAGCACCGGAAGAGGTGGGTGAGGATGGCACCGAGGACCTTGGGCACAGCAAACTGACATAGGGTGGCTGGGGTCAGGAGGGGGTGGATGGGGATTGTAGGACCAGCAGGGCTGACTGTGGAAGGCCTTGAAATCCATGGCAGTGCACAGGCCCTGGAGTCACAGTTGCTTCTTGGGGGAGGCCAAAGTAGAAGGTTGAGTCTGGAAAGGAAGAACAGAGCCAACTTGAAGGCCATTGCTGGGATGCGGACAGGAGAGAGCAAGGGTTGTGTAGGGTGGCCAGAGGGATGGGCTGAGCACAAGGACTCAGCTCCTGATGGCCTGCTGAGCCAGCCCAGAGGCCCAGGGCTTATGCAGCTCTCATGGTCTCGTGTGCACTTGGCCTAGACAGACAGGCACTCACATACCTCATATATACCAGATTTCAAAGCTTTCATACAAAGAACATAAGATTTCTCAGTTATTTGTTGCTGATGAAATGACAGGACAGATCTGGTTCAAATATTAATTTCACCTGCTTCTCTTTTTAGTGTATTAAGAACTACATGTAGGGCTCATATTGTATCTCTGTTGGACTCTCCTGGGTTGGGGGAAGAGATGAGACTACCTTGGGAACAGGGAAGGACAGGGTTAATCATGGGACCTCAAGAGTAGCAGAGGAAAGAGGGGAGGTGGTGCAGATTTGGAATCTCTTCAAGCTGCAGAGCCTTGTGACCCTGTTAGGACCCTGGGAGCTTTAGGCACTGCCAAAGCCTCATGGGGAAAGCTGGGTGTCCCTCTGGCTTTTCCTGTTACTGGGGCCAGACTCCGCACTGCTTTCTGCTTGAGGGCAGCCACCTGCCTCAGTCAGACCATAGTGCTCTTGTGGGCAGTGCTATTGGATCCTGAAAGCTTTCCTGCCATTGACTCAGCCTGGCTGTGGACAGCGGGTGCCCTGGTGCCTGGCAAACATTCGAGGGGGATGGGAGTTAGGACCTGGAAGGCAGATTCAGCCCCAGGTGTGAAGGCCAAGGGACCAGCATTGCCACTTCTGCAGCACAAAGATGGTGTTGCTGTGAGTTGGCATGGGGGACCGGGCATGGTCTGGGCGGTAGCCAGAGAGGGATGGGCAGAGCATGGGCAATTTCAGTGGAACCCCTGAGATTATGCTATAGAGACAGATATAGGTGTAGGCACAAGCATAGACAGAGACAAAGATGCAGAGATATAGATCCAAGCACGTGTGGTGATCACCCAAAATTTCTGCAACTCCCATAGCCGCTCTTATTTCCTGAGGGAATAGAATAATGTTGGGGTTCTACAGGGCTAGAAAACAAAGGCCTCTCCCCTTCTCTCCTGGCTGGTTTTAATAGAACTTCTCTTTCCCAAGGAGGCCCACAGAAACAATGATGATGCATTTATCTTTCCCTAACTGTCTGTGAGAGCTGCCACCAAGCTGCTCTCACGTGACCCCCACTGTTTTCTTTCTTTCTTTCTTTTTCTTTCTTTCTTTCTTTCTTTCTTTCTTTCTTTCTTTCTTTCTTTCTTTCTTTCTTTCTCTCTCTCTCTCTCTCTCTCTCTCTCTCTCTCTCTCTCTCTCTCTCTCTCTCTCTCTCTCTCTCTCTCTCTTTGCAGTACCGAGGATTGAACTCAGGACCCTGTACTTGCCAGGCAAGCACTTATTGTACTAAGCTATCTCCCCTGCCCTGAATTTTTATTTTTTAAAAAACTCATTTATTTATTTACTTATTTGATACAGGGTCTCATTACACAGCTTGCACTCGTAGTGATCTCCTGTCTCAGCCTCCCCAGCACTGGGCTTATAGGCGTGTGCCACCACACCCAGCTGCAGTGCCCAGCAGAGGCATGCCCCAGCATGGCATGTGACCCAGGGATTGAACTTGGGTCCTTGCTCTTGTTAGGCAGGTGCTTAGCCTGCCGAGCTATCTCCCCAGCTGCTCACTGCAGAGGTTCTTGTGTACACTCTCAAAGAAGGAACACTGAGGAGCCTGAACAGCTCTTGCTGTGCATCTCTGAAGGTCAGTGTGTTCTCCATTCTGTCCATTCATCTCACTGCACCATTGCGGGTGCTTCAGGCACACCTATGCAGTGGAGTCGCCGCAGATACTCAGTGAGGAGAAGCTGGGAGGGGGCTTTTGGCTGAGCACATGGAGGCTCCAGGAAGGGGAGCCACACTCAGCCCTGTGCTCAGGCACACAAGCTCCACAGGCCAGAACCCTGTGCTCAGGACCTTCAGACTTCCCACAGGACATATCTATCCACTGAGCTACTTGAGTCCTTCAAATATCTTATGCAGTGGATCTGTGAATATGAGTGGTGTTTTCTTGAGTTCATTAGGAAATTACTTGAATCTGAAAAAGGGGCAGGAACCTCAATGTCTAGCTGGTCCTCAGAAGTTCTGAAGGCCCAGGCTGGTGGCTGGGTCTGAAGCGACACAGTGTTGAGAACACAGCCCTTAGCCTGTGGGCTCTATGCTGCTCCAGACAGAGGGTGTCAGAACTGAACTGAACTGAAAGATGATGCCCAGCTCGGGTCTGCTTGTGCAGGTTTGCTCACCCGCTGGTGGGGAGAAATCCTCAGGTCGTAGGTTACCACAGGGATCTGTGTTCTGAGTGTACACGAGGAAAACTGGATCTGGGCTTGCTTGTTCTATTGAGGCCTTTACGTGTGGCTTATGTGAACTCCACACCTGTGGAGGGAGGGATTTTGTCTTCTGCACAGTGCTGGGATGGGGTAGAACATGGGTTGTAGGGCTCTTTCACTTACAGTATTGCACAGCAACCTCCCTGCAGGATAAGTGTTACAGCTTGTGTCTAGATGCCCCTCAAAACTTCATTTAGTAAGAGTTGGGGTCCCTCAGAGGGGGCTGGATCACAACGTATGCCGCTGGGACCAAGGGTGTGTGATGACTGGATTAGTCCATGGATGAGTTTGTCATAGATTGGGTGTGGGTAATGGGAATGCTCACCCTGCATATGAGTGCTGCCCACCCACAGTGTACTGCTTGGATAGAATATAACGGGACAGACAGAGGCTGCTGCCTTGCTTGCTGCCGGCCTTTGCTACCTCCTGCTCTGTGCCTTCCATGTGATGAACTGCGTTTCCTCCTTTGCGATATTCCTTTGCTGTGCCACCCTGCCTCAGAGTCAGCCAGTTACAGACTGAGACTGCTATCCTGCCTTGGACCCAGCCAGTTATGGACTAGGACTTCTACAAACTGAGGGCCAAAATAAACTTTTCCTCCATTGACTTAGGTCTGTTAGTTTGTCTCAACAATGAGAAGAAACATCAAGCACGATTAGAGTTTCCATTTTACTGATGGAGAACCCGAGGTTCAGAGTGAAAATGACCAGAGAGAGTCTGAATGCTGCAGCAGGAGCTTGGAGCTCCACCCAGCTGTGCCCCCCTTCCCCACTTAGGGACAGCGATGTACAGGGTTCCAAAGGCCTTTTGTGTCCACAGACTGCTTACTCTTGCTAGGAGGACACAGAATCAGGGAATGTTGCTCTCCACAAGGCACCCGGGGCATGGCGTTCAAGGGTGTGCTATAGGCATTGGAGGCACAAGCCTTTGCCATCAAGAAGAATCCAACTGTCCCTCAGGCCTATCACCTCCAGGTGGCAGGTGTGGGTCAGGAAGACAATATGAGGATCATCTGTTGGCATATCTAGACGGTGTGATGACCAGAGCTGGTTTGATATTTCAACCACTGTACAGGGTCTGAAAGTGTAACAATTTTATGTGTCTCTGTGTCTGGCAAAATTTTCTTTTATCTTTCAAAAAAGCTTGAAGTTTGAACACAAAAAATTTTTCTTTGTGATCTTCAGGGCTTCAAATGGTACAGGTCAAGGTAGAAATACTGATTCTGCTGTTGAAGGTGGAATGGAGAGCAGTCTATTAATAATTATTAAAACATACAAAAGATTAGGCTAAGCCTAATACTGTAAGTTGTGCTAAGTGGAAAAGGAAGCTGTGTCAGAGGAAAGCGGTAGGACCTGGTAACAGCTTGGCCAAGGACAAAGGACCTGAGGTTGCGCAAGGAGTGCAGAGGGGTGGAGTCCTCGTTGATAGGTTCTGGCCCTAGTATGAATTGCTGAATCATTATGGTGGTCATTTAATATGGTTGAAGCCCTTAAAACAACAGCTTATCTTCCCGAAGACCACCTCCCACTTCTCCAACTCAGCTTAGGGTGCAATTTCTTTCCACCTGTCCTGCCACCTCAGGGAAGGCCCCAATCAGCTCCTCAGGTAAATCTAAACATCCTCCTCAAATCCCATCCCTGGTAAAAGGCCATGAAAGCCTTAGCCTCCCTTTGTTCCAATTCAGAGAATTCCTTATCTTCCCTGAATTCTTTCCGCGTCCTGCAAGAAAATAAAGCCCTTTTCCCCTTTTCCTTCTGCCTGTTTTTCTGCTGCGACACTGTGGAAAACCTATCATTTTGGTGCCGTGACTCGGATCGGTGGGTCGTGTAGCTCCTGGGGCACCCCTGCCCTGGTTTTGAGCTCCCCCACCGAGCCGCCCTCTGCTTTTGCTTCTGCCTCTGCCGCTGCCTTTGCTAGCTCGCATCTACCACCGGCCAATTTAAATTCACACAGGTGAGCCCCAAAACTCCTCTTGGGGAATCCCGTCTCGTTTCTTTGTCTCGCGTCGAAAATCGTGAGCTCACGTCGGGATCCCTACTCGTCTTCCTCGGCCATCTGGCCCCCGGCTCCCCACTTTATCAGTCGCCACTAGAAAAAGTGGCGATTGATAAAGTGGGTGCTTCTCATACTCACTCCAGGCTAAAAAGTGACAACTTTTTAGTGGGAAGTGAAGTCTGGCTTTGCCCTAATCTCTGGCTCACCTTTTAATTTGGTCACTTTGGCAAATATTCTTTCCTGCCCACCAAAACACACTCTGCTAGGCTATAAAACAAAACAAACTTCTGTCACCACACTGGCAAATGGCAGGATATCTACTATATTTGGGCTTTTTTCTCTTTGGGGACTTGTCCCTCCCTCCTTTGTTCCTCCTTCTCTAAGGTCTCTCCATAGTCTCTTAAGTCAAGGACAGATCAGATTGCGCCACGTGGCGACTGGCAGAACCCTACCCTTGCGGCCCCACCCTCCCTCCCTGCTATGCCACGGGCTAGGCCTCAGCCCTAGCCACTGCTCCTCAATTCACCCTCTAACCTCTATCTTTCAGGAACTACAGCGATGCCCTACACTCTATTTTGCTCCCTCCCCTGCCTTCCTCTCAGCTGCCAGTAGGTCTACATTCCTCACATTCCTTGCCAAACCTCACCAATTTACAATTCAATCACAGTCTTTTTCTTCCAAAATCCCACTCTAAAACAAAAAACAAAAATCAAAACTAATAACTCATTTTTTCCCCCAACAGTGTGTGCCCATCACTGCTATCCACCAATCTAAAGATGAGATAACAGCCCTTGGAGCAAGCGAGCAAACTGCCCTTTCCAATTGAGCCTGATGCTTAGCTTCTTTGCTCCTCACTCCCCCGACCCCTGCCAGTCACCTCTGCAGGCAGTCTGCAGCTGTGCACTCACCTTATCAGTGCTCCTCTATTGTGCCTTGCCTCATCCTTATACTCCGCTCAGTTTGCTTGCTCTCACTCCAGAAATAAGAGGTTTTTACATTTCCCCAAATTCCTCTTATAAGAGATCTCTGCTAATTAACCTAAAAAAAGTTCTGACTAGTCTCTCATAATTATAAAATTTAAAAAGTCACCACAATTTGGCCTGATAAAAGTATATTTGAGTGCACTCTTATTTTATAAAGATGTCTGTGTGTCCTGTATGTACTTGTTTGTTTTTATGTCATTCTGTAAACAGCTGTTCCTTTTTTATTTGAGCTCTAGAATATAGACTTAAAAGCATGCTTTCTCCTGGGTTACCAGCTGGTTTAGGTAATATCAAAATTAATTTATAATTAAATAACCATTAAAATGGGGAAAGATTGTCATTGGACAGACTCTTGACTGATAAATAGAGGGTGGCCAACCTTTGTTCCTCAGTGGAGAGCCCCCAATAATCTCCTTAAAAGACACACCCAGTAAATTGATCATTGTTTAAAAGACAAAATTTTCTCAAAAATGAAATGTTTTCTCACAAAAGATGCTTAATATATTAAACATATTCATGCATTCCAAAATACTCTATGCTACATTATAAATTTTCTTTCAGATTTAAATATGCCTTTCTTTTATGCTCCATGTATTTATAATAAGAGGTTCTTGTCAAGCCAACATGAGATCATCAGCTAAATAATAATTTTCTAACTCAATTTTATGTGATGTATTTCCTATGTATGTGACATTATATTTAGAGATACAGATTCCTGCCAAGTCAACATGAGGTTATCAGCCCAGTAATAATTTTCTATCTGAAATGTATGTGATATATACCCTGTGTACACTTACAGATGCTAAACAAAATGGGGATTTTATATGACTGTTAAGCTACACTGCTGTGTATGACTATTGATGTCAAATATTTCTATGCAATTATATAACTGTTGTCCATTAACATTCTACAGGGATTTAACTGCTAAAATGTCCATGGTTGATAAATAATAGTTCTCTGGTTATACTGTATTTCAAAGTACTTGATACTAAGATAAAGTTCTAATAATCAAGGGTATGACTCCAAACTATATTAATATAGACATAGATTCTTCCCCCAAAATTGTTATTAATTCCTATTTTATATCTCTATTTGTTCCTGACATTCATGCCAAGCTAAAAAGACAAATCTTGGCCTTCAAACTCCACAGGAAAACTTACTTAATCTAACTTACTGTGTCTTCAATGATAGAGACCAAAATTAACTGTGCACACTGCCAACTTTTGGTTGAGACACTCAGGACTCCTATAAAAGCAGGGCCTTGCCAAGGTAATGCTGAGCCTAAACAATGCTGCCACCCATGCCAAATGCGGTGAAGAAGGACACTAGGCATGAACCTGCCCCAACTTATAGTCATTGCTTGGACATCTACAAGCTCGAAGGTCACTGGAAATGTGAATGCCCTCTCTTCCAGAGAGTGGGTAAGTCATACAGTTCCCTGCCCTCACAGAAAATCTTGTTATGGCCAGATCCATATACTTGACCTGCTTGGTCTTGCCACTGAAAAGCAACAACAGAGCTTCGGTTCTATGGCCTACATCGAGGCACCTTTTGTCAAGAGTCCCGAGTCTCGCTAGACATCTCAGGTAAAACAAAACAAAACAAAACAAAACAAAACCTCTTTTCTTGCTGACACAGAGACCACATACAGTGTTTTTCTTGAGTTCTAAAGTCATCATATTAGCTCTAGAGTCTCCATAGTGGGTGTTGATGGCCGACATACAGGATCCCTTGAGACAGGCCCTTTCCTTGTCCTTCACTCTTAATTTCCTTGTGATTCCAACATGTCCCATACCTCTCATGGGGAGAGACCTCCTCCAAAAACTCCACTTCTCTTTCACCTCTCTCTCCCCGCACAACATACATCCTAAAAACCCAACCTCAACGGATAGCCAGCTCCTCCCTTCTTCTTCCCTTGTTGACCATTTACTCTGAGCCACTTCCAGTCCCACTTGCACCACCCATGCTGTTCCTAGGCTAGTGTACCTCAAAGATCCTACAACATTTTTCTATTTTCTCCAATACTTGATGGCCTCAAACAAAAAAGACTCAAGCCCATCATTCTTTGCCTCCTTATCAATATTTTTCTTAAAACTCTCCACTCACTATATAATACCCTCATTCTTTCTGTACTCAAACCCAATGGCTCCTATTATTTGCTTCAAGACCTCAGAACTCCTATACTATGCCCTCTCATATCCCTCCTTCCACTGCTCATTTTACTGTCCTAGACCTTAAAGATTTCTTCTTCACCATTCGCTTGCACCCAGATTGCCAGGACCCTTTTTGCCTTCTCATGGACTGATCTAGACACTCCAATCTCAGCAGCTCATATGAACAGTCCTACCTCAAGGGTTCAGAGACAGGCCTCATTTCTTTTGCCAAGCCCCTGCTGCTGACCTCAAGACCCTTGATCTCTAGCCTAGCCACTTCTTCAGTATATCAATGACCTCCTCCTTTACTACCCCTCTCATGCCCTGGCCCTAAAACACACAGCTACTCTTCTCAATTTTCTGTCAGAATAAAGTTACAGGGTTTCTCACTCCAAAGCTTAGATAGCTTCATCAAAAGTCAAATATCTAAGACTCACTGTCACTCCCGCTACTCATACAGTCACTGCTGACCACAAAGCCCTTCTTTGTGACCTTCAGGTACCCATCACAAAATAACAGATTTTATCCTACCTTTGTCTGGCTAATTTCTGCTTCTAGGTTTCCAAATTGCTTCCCTAGCACAGCCTCTCTATAAAACATCAAAATGTTCCTTGTTAAGATCCCTTGACCTAGCCGGGTGTGGTGGCGCACGCCTGTAATCCCAGCACTGGGGAGGCTGAGGCAGGAGGATTGGTGTGAGTTCGAGACCAGCCTGGGCTACAAAAGTGAGCTCAAGGCCATCCTGAACTGCATAGCAAGACCCTGTCTCAAAAGACAAAAAAAAAAAAAAAAAAGATCCCTTGACCTATACATTACTTCTTTTACAAGCTGCAATAGGCCCTCCTAAGCACCCCAGCTCTCTCTTTGCCCAGCCCAACTCAGCCTTTTACCGACCCTATATACTTCTTTTCAGGGTCACAATACAGTAGACATTTACAACCTCAGATACCATCTTTCAAGCAGTAGCCTATCTTTCTAAACAACTATAGACACCATAGGTGCCAGATGGACTCCATGTCTCCACACACAGCAGCTGCCACACTATGTAATGAATACAGTTAATGTTCATAGTGGATCCTTTTATTGCTATTTCTACTTGTAGCCCTCTCAATCCTACCACCTTCTATACCTCCTTTGAGGCCTCTTGGTACAGTTGTGTCAAGGTCCTACAGATGACCCTGACTCCCTTTCCTCACATTGATACAAAAAAACAAAGACAGATACTCTTCTTCAATGTAGTTATAGTAAAATGACACAGATCATAGACCCCTTTTGCTTCCCTACCTGTGTCCTTTAATCATGATGACATGTACTCATAACATGCTGTCTTTTTAAACTTTTCAAGGTTTCTTCAGTCTCCCATGCAAGCCATCACTAATGATAAACTTCTGGTCCTAGCTGAGACATCTGGCACTAACTTCTATGTGGGCGTGAACTGTCATCCTGCCAACTCCCCTCACCCCCAAGACAATGCCCCAGTTCAGCAGGAAGCAGTCTAAGAGACATGTCGCCCCTTATATACCAACCAAAAGATGGGAATGATAGGTTCTGGCCCTAGTACGAATTGCTGAATCATTATGGTGGTCATCTAATATGGCTGAGGCTCTTAAAACCACAGCTTATCTTCCCAAAGACCACCTCCCCCTTCTTCTCCAACTCAACCCAGGGTATAATTTCCTTCCACTTGTCCTGCCACCTCAGGGAAGGCCCCAATTAGCTCCTCAGGTAAATCTAAACATCCTCCTCAAATCCCTTCCCTGGTAAAAGGCCATAAAAGCCTTAGCCTCCCTTTGTTACAATTCAGAGTATTTTTTATCTTCCCTGAATTCTCTCTGTGTCCTCCAAGAAAATAAAGCCCTTTTCCCCTTTTCGTTCTGCCTGTTTCTCTGCTGTGACACTGTGGAAAACCTATCACTTGTGAGGCCTCCATCTCTGCAGGCTCCATCTCAGTGTTTTCTGTGCAAGCTCCAGAAGACAGCAGCAGGGTAGCCCAGGGAAAGTATGTGGTCTGTGTTGGAACATGGACATGCCGTATTATTGGACAAATGCTCCCCGGCTGGCTGGCAGAGTGGAGCAGCTTTCCAAATGTTAGTAATGCACAGTCTCATGTCTGATGACCAGTTGTTTCCTAAAAGGTTGTCAGGGCAAAGCATAGCCCATGCATTCTGACCGTGATCATCACAAACTGGACACAAAGCACAGTGTACTGCTGATTCCAGGACACAGTCCATGGAGATCTGTGACCCCCACGCCTATGCTCAGAGGACTCCAGCTGCCCTACCTCAAGACCTGCCAAGATAGCTGAACACCCTGGGATCACAGAAGCTACAGAGGTGAACACCCAGAGGCTCAGCCCTTCAAGGCAGATTTTCTGCCCATGTGGGATCATGGGCAGAGTAACTGCAGAGTGGGTTCTGGGTGAGGGGCTACAGGGCCATGTGTGCATATGGAGCCTTGGAGGAGACACTTGCTCTGCTCTGCCCGCCAAACCTGGTAAGACTTTGGAGTCCGGACTCCAGGGAACCCACAACTGAAGTGTGGCAGCTACCATGCTTGGATGTTTTCTTAGTTGGTGACCACTTGAGCAGGGGCAGGAAACTGCTTAGGCAGGGATTGGGATGATGTTTCAGGGTGCTAATGTTGTAGGTAGCCCAGTCAGGTAGAAATATGATAGGCAGTCAGATAGGGCCAAGCCTTTGAGGGCAATATGGAAAGCAACTTGACTATGCAGCTTTGCAAGAGACAGGTACCCCACCAGTGGGCCAGATCTTGAAACAAAAGAATAAAGAAATGCAGCCGCCCACTTACTTAAAGTTAAGTATCAGGGATTGATATTCTAAATGAATACTGATCACCCTAAAAGAGCCTGAATGAGTCAGAAAATCAACCCCAACAGAAAGAACCCTTATTCCGTATTCATGCCTGCTTGTTACCTGACTGGCTTCCCAATTTGTTCCTGATTTAATCAGTTTTACCTAAACAATGATGCTTGTAATCTCATTGGCCGACCATGACTTTGTCTCACCTCATGACCGCCTAAGCAAGTTACCTTAGTTACCTTAGTTTCACCTTAGGTCCGTCTTATCGCATGGTTTTGCCCTATAAGACCCCTACAAAAGGCAATTTCCCAGGCAACCCACTAGGGTCCCACTTCTGTTCCCCTCTTGGACAGAAGCTTTCTTTCCCAATATATATTTGTTGTGGTTTAAGTCTAGTTGTATCCCCAAAGCCTCATGCAGTCATTGGGCAGGGATTTCTATAGATTGAGACTTGACTCATGAGTCACTAGGATTATGTGTTTTAGTACTGGTCTAGAGTTTGAGACTTGATCCATGATCCCTGGGATTATTTTTAAGTACTTCTGGGATTATGGGTGTAACCTAAGGCAGATAAGGCTGAGGCAGAGAGCCTGAATGTAATACAAAGAGAGACAGAGAGACTGAAGCTGTTGTTCTCTGCTCCTCTGGTTGCTCGGTTGCCTCTGTTGCCATTGTTGCTGTTCCGACGCCATGAACTACTGCTCTCTGCCATGTGCCAGTTCTCTTGGATCCAGCCAAGTATGGACCGAAACCTCCAATAACTGTGAGCTAAATAAGCCTTTCCTTCCTTCATTTTTGGTGTCTGGTATTTGTCCCAGCAACAAGTAAAAAGTAACTAAGCAATATTCTATTCTAAACCTCCATGTCGTTCATAAAATTCATTCTTCTGTTTTTTTTTTTCATTCTTCTGTTTTGGAGAACATGAACTCGTCCAAGTGTCTTTCAGGTTAGGAGACCAGTTTTTCTTCCTGCATCACTAAGAACTTGGGTCTGTGTTTCAAAGTACATGACTTTGCACCTCAGCTTCGCCATCTGCTGCTTATGGGCTAGACAGCTTCATTTTTAGTTTTACTTGCTTCACCTTCATCTATAAAACACGACATCGCTGCCTTCTTTGGAACTTCTGGGAGCAGTAAAGTAACTCACAGAGCAGCCAGCACTGTGCCTGGCCCACTGTGGCTTTGCTTTTTGCCTGGGGGGCAGGGACCCAGCCACTGCAGCTTTGTGGGCATGCCAAGCAGGGGCACAAGAATAGTCCTCTGATTTGAAGGTATGTCTGCCTCCTAGACCTTGGGCATCCCCCAAAGCCTCCTCCTGGCGATGCAAAGGCATAATAGAGCTCAGGGGCATCACCCACTTCTCCATTCCTACTCTGGCAGCCCAGGACCGGCATGGTGCTGGCTGGATGTGCAGAGGTGGACTCTGGAGCCATCTGGTTGGTGGCTGCAGACAGATCCTTTGCACAGTGGGCAGCTTTGTCTGCAGGATGTCATAGGCTGGAGTGCGACCTTCTTGGCTGACATCCGAGTCCTTTTACCATCTCCTTCCTGGGCCCCTGTGATCCTCCTGGGCCCACGTGGTTCCTATACCAGACTTTTCTAGGTGCTCTCTGTCCCCAGGCAGAACCTTCCTACCAAGCTCTCATGTCTTTTTCTTTCTCTTTGTTGCTATTTAAGTTTGTGTCTGACTTATTTCACTTAACATTGTGTTCTCAACTTGTATGCATTCAGCTACAAATGGCCTCAAGTTTGTCATTCTTTGTAACAGAGTAGTACTCCACTGTGTACAAACATAATATTTCCTTCATTTGTTTAGGGACGTATGTGCCATTTCCAAGAGCTAGGTATTATAAGTTGTGCTGATATAAACAGGTATGCATGTATCCCTGTAATATAATGACTTTAACTCTTTTGAGAAGATACCTATCAGGAGGATATTTAGCTTAAGTTGAATTTTTTAGTTTTTTGAGGAATCTCCACACTGACTTCCATAGTAGTAGTGCTAGCTTAGACTCACACCAACAGTGTAGTAGACTTCCTCCCCCCCAACCTCAACAGCATTACACACACACACACATACACACACACACACATACACACACACACACACACACACACACA